>CM071143.1:14065000-14163584 GCA_036417725.1 Clanis bilineata | reverse complement strand
TAACGGATACAGTATTCTGCGTAAGCGGCGCACCGAAAACTTGTAGATTCTTGCATATTTTCGATTGTTCGGCTTACTTTTTGGTTTTTCGGCTATTTCTCAAAAATTTTCTATCAGACGTCTATATACTGGTTAGTATTATAAATACTACCAACGAAAGCGCATATTTTGGCATTTTTGGATTTTTGAATTTCCCAAAGAATTCATTAAAAATTGACATTTTTCCAAAATTTTGACAGTTTTTTGGATATTTCCCAAATTTTTAGTATTGACACCGACACGGTTCTTTTGTGTTTCGTGTGGACCGCGACGAGCCGCGTTTTTTGACGTATCGCTCGCCGCTCTGCGACACATAGAAATCGAAATACCTATTCCCCCCACCACCTACCCATACTAAACACGTGGACCGAGGTTACTTAGTAAATCGCAGCATTCAAAAATTTCTGATCGATATTTCGAAATTTCGTTGATTTTACTATAGATTTTTATATAGTGTGGTACATCAAATTGAAGGGAATTTTAAGGGCTATTATTTTGACAATATCTGGATCCCTGAATTTTCAAAAATCCTGAAATTTTTCAAAAAACTTGTGAATTTTCGGCATTTTTCATCAAAAATTACACAAATTGTTTTCGTATACCGTTTATTTCGGTTGACAATAACGGATACAGTAATTCTGCGTAAGCGGCGCACCGAAAACTTGTAGATTCTTGCATATTTTCGATTGTTCGGCTTACTTTTTGGTTTTTCGGCTATTTCTCAAAAATTTTCTATCAGACGTCTATATACTGGTTAGTATTATAAATACTACCAACGAAAGCGCATATTTTGGCATTTTTGGATTTTTGAATTTCCCAAAGAATTCATTAAAAATTGACATTTTTCCAAAATTTTGACAGTTTTTTGGATATTTCCCAAATTTTTAGTATTGACACCGACACGGTTCTTTTGTGTTTCGTGTGGACCGCGACGAGCCGCGTTTTTTGACGTATCGCTCGCCGCTCTGCGACACATAGAAATCGAAATACCTATTCCCCCCACCACCTACCCATACTAAACACGTGGACCGAGGTTACTTAGTAAATCGCAGCATTCAAAAATTTCTGATCGATATTTCGAAATTTCGTTGATTTTACTATAGATTTTTATATAGTGTGGTACATCAAATTGAAGGGAATTTTAAGGGCTATTATTTTGACAATATCTGGATCCCTGAATTTTCAAAAATCCTGAAATTTTTCAAAAAACTTGTGAATTTTCGGCATTTTTCATCAAAAATTACACAAATTGTTTTCGTATACCGTTTATTTCGGTTGACAATAACGGATACAGTAATTCTGCGTAAGCGGCGCACCGAAAACTTGTAGATTCTTGCATATTTTCGATTGTTCGGCTTACTTTTTGGTTTTTCGGCTATTTCTCAAAAATTTTCTATCAGACGTCTATATACTGGTTAGTATTATAAATACTACCAACGAAAGCGCATATTTTGGCATTTTTGGATTTTTGAATTTCCCAAAGAATTCATTAAAAATTGACATTTTTCCAAAATTTTGACAGTTTTTTGGATATTTCCCAAATTTTTAGTATTGACACCGACACGGTTCTTTTGTGTTTCGTGTGGACCGCGACGAGCCGCGTTTTTTGACGTATCGCTCGCCGCTCTGCGACACATAGAAATCGAAATACCTATTCCCCCCACCACCTACCCATACTAAACACGTGGACCGAGGTTACTTAGTAAATCGCAGCATTCAAAAATTTCTGATCGATATTTCGAAATTTCGTTGATTTTACTATAGATTTTTATATAGTGTGGTACATCAAATTGAAGGGAATTTTAAGGGCTATTATTTTGACAATATCTGGATCCCTGAATTTTCAAAAATCCTGAAATTTTTCAAAAAACTTGTGAATTTTCGGCATTTTTCATCAAAAATTACACAAATTGTTTTCGTATACCGTTTATTTCGGTTGACAATAACGGATACAGTAATTCTGCGTAAGCGGCGCACCGAAAACTTGTAGATTCTTGCATATTTTCGATTGTTCGGCTTACTTTTTGGTTTTTCGGCTATTTCTCAAAAATTTTCTATCAGACGTCTATATACTGGTTAGTATTATAAATACTACCAACGAAAGCGCATATTTTGGCATTTTTGGATTTTTGAATTTCCCAAAGAATTCATTAAAAATTGACATTTTTCCAAAATTTTGACAGTTTTTTGGATATTTCCCAAATTTTTAGTATTGACACCGACACGGTTCTTTTGTGTTTCGTGTGGACCGCGACGAGCCGCGTTTTTTGACGTATCGCTCGCCGCTCTGCGACACATAGAAATCGAAATACCTATTCCCCCCACCACCTACCCATACTAAACACGTGGACCGAGGTTACTTAGTAAATCGCAGCATTCAAAAATTTCTGATCGATATTTCGAAATTTCGTTGATTTTACTATAGATTTTTATATAGTGTGGTACATCAAATTGAAGGGAATTTTAAGGGCTATTATTTTGACAATATCTGGATCCCTGAATTTTCAAAAATCCTGAAATTTTTCAAAAAACTTGTGAATTTTCGGCATTTTTCATCAAAAATTACACAAATTGTTTTCGTATACCGTTTATTTCGGTTGACAATAACGGATACAGTAATTCTGCGTAAGCGGCGCACCGAAAACTTGTAGATTCTTGCATATTTTCGATTGTTCGGCTTACTTTTTGGTTTTTCGGCTATTTCTCAAAAATTTTCTATCAGACGTCTATATACTGGTTAGTATTATAAATACTACCAACGAAAGCGCATATTTTGGCATTTTTGGATTTTTGAATTTCCCAAAGAATTCATTAAAAATTGACATTTTTCCAAAATTTTGACAGTTTTTTGGATATTTCCCAAATTTTTAGTATTGACACCGACACGGTTCTTTTGTGTTTCGTGTGGACCGCGACGAGCCGCGTTTTTTGACGTATCGCTCGCCGCTCTGCGACACATAGAAATCGAAATACCTATTCCCCCCACCACCTACCCATACTAAACACGTGGACCGAGGTTACTTAGTAAATCGCAGCATTCAAAAATTTCTGATCGATATTTCGAAATTTCGTTGATTTTACTATAGATTTTTATATAGTGTGGTACATCAAATTGAAGGGAATTTTAAGGGCTATTATTTTGACAATATCTGGATCCCTGAATTTTCAAAAATCCTGAAATTTTTCAAAAAACTTGTGAATTTTCGGCATTTTTCATCAAAAATTACACAAATTGTTTTCGTATACCGTTTATTTCGGTTGACAATAACGGATACAGTAATTCTGCGTAAGCGGCGCACCGAAAACTTGTAGATTCTTGCATATTTTCGATTGTTCGGCTTACTTTTTGGTTTTTCGGCTATTTCTCAAAAATTTTCTATCAGACGTCTATATACTGGTTAGTATTATAAATACTACCAACGAAAGCGCATATTTTGGCATTTTTGGATTTTTGAATTTCCCAAAGAATTCATTAAAAATTGACATTTTTCCAAAATTTTGACAGTTTTTTGGATATTTCCCAAATTTTTAGTATTGACACCGACACGGTTCTTTTGTGTTTCGTGTGGACCGCGACGAGCCGCGTTTTTTGACGTATCGCTCGCCGCTCTGCGACACATAGAAATCGAAATACCTATTCCCCCCACCACCTACCCATACTAAACACGTGGACCGAGGTTACTTAGTAAATCGCAGCATTCAAAAATTTCTGATCGATATTTCGAAATTTCGTTGATTTTACTATAGATTTTTATATAGTGTGGTACATCAAATTGAAGGGAATTTTAAGGGCTATTATTTTGACAATATCTGGATCCCTGAATTTTCAAAAATCCTGAAATTTTTCAAAAAACTTGTGAATTTTCGGCATTTTTCATCAAAAATTACACAAATTGTTTTTCGTATACCGTTTATTTCGGTTGACAATAACGGATACAGTAATTCTGCGTAAGCGGCGCACCGAAAACTTGTAGATTCTTGCATATTTTCGATTGTTCGGCTTACTTTTTGGTTTTTCGGCTATTTCTCAAAAATTTTCTATCAGACGTCTATATACTGGTTAGTATTATAAATACTACCAACGAAAGCGCATATTTTGGCATTTTTGGATTTTTGAATTTCCCAAAGAATTCATTAAAAATTGACATTTTTCCAAAATTTTGACAGTTTTTTGGATATTTCCCAAATTTTTAGTATTGACACCGACACGGTTCTTTTGTGTTTCGTGTGGACCGCGACGAGCCGCGTTTTTTGACGTATCGCTCGCCGCTCTGCGACACATAGAAATCGAAATACCTATTCCCCCCACCACCTACCCATACTAAACACGTGGACCGAGGTTACTTAGTAAATCGCAGCATTCAAAAATTTCTGATCGATATTTCGAAATTTCGTTGATTTTACTATAGATTTTTATATAGTGTGGTACATCAAATTGAAGGGAATTTTAAGGGCTATTATTTTGACAATATCTGGATCCCTGAATTTTCAAAAATCCTGAAATTTTTCAAAAAACTTGTGAATTTTCGGCATTTTTCATCAAAAATTACACAAATTGTTTTCGTATACCGTTTATTTCGGTTGACAATAACGGATACAGTAATTCTGCGTAAGCGGCGCACCGAAAACTTGTAGATTCTTGCATATTTTCGATTGTTCGGCTTACTTTTTGGTTTTTCGGCTATTTCTCAAAAATTTTCTATCAGACGTCTATATACTGGTTAGTATTATAAATACTACCAACGAAAGCGCATATTTTGGCATTTTTGGATTTTTGAATTTCCCAAAGAATTCATTAAAAATTGACATTTTTCCAAAATTTTGACAGTTTTTTGGATATTTCCCAAATTTTTAGTATTGACACCGACACGGTTCTTTTGTGTTTCGTGTGGACCGCGACGAGCCGCGTTTTTTGACGTATCGCTCGCCGCTCTGCGACACATAGAAATCGAAATACCTATTCCCCCCACCACCTACCCATACTAAACACGTGGACCGAGGTTACTTAGTAAATCGCAGCATTCAAAAATTTCTGATCGATATTTCGAAATTTCGTTGATTTTACTATAGATTTTTATATAGTGTGGTACATCAAATTGAAGGGAATTTTAAGGGCTATTATTTTGACAATATCTGGATCCCTGAATTTTCAAAAATCCTGAAATTTTTCAAAAAACTTGTGAATTTTCGGCATTTTTCATCAAAAATTACACAAATTGTTTTCGTATACCGTTTATTTCGGTTGACAATAACGGATACAGTAATTCTGCGTAAGCGGCGCACCGAAAACTTGTAGATTCTTGCATATTTTCGATTGTTCGGCTTACTTTTTGGTTTTTCGGCTATTTCTCAAAAATTTTCTATCAGACGTCTATATACTGGTTAGTATTATAAATACTACCAACGAAAGCGCATATTTTGGCATTTTTGGATTTTTGAATTTCCCAAAGAATTCATTAAAAATTGACATTTTTCCAAAATTTTGACAGTTTTTTGGATATTTCCCAAATTTTTAGTATTGACACCGACACGGTTCTTTTGTGTTTCGTGTGGACCGCGACGAGCCGCGTTTTTTGACGTATCGCTCGCCGCTCTGCGACACATAGAAATCGAAATACCTATTCCCCCCACCACCTACCCATACTAAACACGTGGACCGAGGTTACTTAGTAAATCGCAGCATTCAAAAATTTCTGATCGATATTTCGAAATTTCGTTGATTTTACTATAGATTTTTATATAGTGTGGTACATCAAATTGAAGGGAATTTTAAGGGCTATTATTTTGACAATATCTGGATCCCTGAATTTTCAAAAATCCTGAAATTTTTCAAAAAACTTGTGAATTTTCGGCATTTTTCATCAAAAATTACACAAATTGTTTTCGTATACCGTTTATTTCGGTTGACAATAACGGATACAGTAATTCTGCGTAAGCGGCGCACCGAAAACTTGTAGATTCTTGCATATTTTCGATTGTTCGGCTTACTTTTTGGTTTTTCGGCTATTTCTCAAAAATTTTCTATCAGACGTCTATATACTGGTTAGTATTATAAATACTACCAACGAAAGCGCATATTTTGGCATTTTTGGATTTTTGAATTTCCCAAAGAATTCATTAAAAATTGACATTTTTCCAAAATTTTGACAGTTTTTTGGATATTTCCCAAATTTTTAGTATTGACACCGACACGGTTCTTTTGTGTTTCGTGTGGACCGCGACGAGCCGCGTTTTTTGACGTATCGCTCGCCGCTCTGCGACACATAGAAATCGAAATACCTATTCCCCCCACCACCTACCCATACTAAACACGTGGACCGAGGTTACTTAGTAAATCGCAGCATTCAAAAATTTCTGATCGATATTTCGAAATTTCGTTGATTTTACTATAGATTTTTATATAGTGTGGTACATCAAATTGAAGGGAATTTTAAGGGCTATTATTTTGACAATATCTGGATCCCTGAATTTTCAAAAATCCTGAAATTTTTCAAAAAACTTGTGAATTTTCGGCATTTTTCATCAAAAATTACACAAATTGTTTTCGTATACCGTTTATTTCGGTTGACAATAACGGATACAGTAATTCTGCGTAAGCGGCGCACCGAAAACTTGTAGATTCTTGCATATTTTCGATTGTTCGGCTTACTTTTTGGTTTTTCGGCTATTTCTCAAAAATTTTCTATCAGACGTCTATATACTGGTTAGTATTATAAATACTACCAACGAAAGCGCATATTTTGGCATTTTTGGATTTTTGAATTTCCCAAAGAATTCATTAAAAATTGACATTTTTCCAAAATTTTGACAGTTTTTTGGATATTTCCCAAATTTTTAGTATTGACACCGACACGGTTCTTTTGTGTTTCGTGTGGACCGCGACGAGCCGCGTTTTTTGACGTATCGCTCGCCGCTCTGCGACACATAGAAATCGAAATACCTATTCCCCCCACCACCTACCCATACTAAACACGTGGACCGAGGTTACTTAGTAAATCGCAGCATTCAAAAATTTCTGATCGATATTTCGAAATTTCGTTGATTTTACTATAGATTTTTATATAGTGTGGTACATCAAATTGAAGGGAATTTTAAGGGCTATTATTTTGACAATATCTGGATCCCTGAATTTTCAAAAATCCTGAAATTTTTCAAAAAACTTGTGAATTTTCGGCATTTTTCATCAAAAATTACACAAATTGTTTTCGTATACCGTTTATTTCGGTTGACAATAACGGATACAGTAATTCTGCGTAAGCGGCGCACCGAAAACTTGTAGATTCTTGCATATTTTCGATTGTTCGGCTTACTTTTTGGTTTTTCGGCTATTTCTCAAAAATTTTCTATCAGACGTCTATATACTGGTTAGTATTATAAATACTACCAACGAAAGCGCATATTTTGGCATTTTTGGATTTTTGAATTTCCCAAAGAATTCATTAAAAATTGACATTTTTCCAAAATTTTGACAGTTTTTTGGATATTTCCCAAATTTTTAGTATTGACACCGACACGGTTCTTTTGTGTTTCGTGTGGACCGCGACGAGCCGCGTTTTTTGACGTATCGCTCGCCGCTCTGCGACACATAGAAATCGAAATACCTATTCCCCCCACCACCTACCCATACTAAACACGTGGACCGAGGTTACTTAGTAAATCGCAGCATTCAAAAATTTCTGATCGATATTTCGAAATTTCGTTGATTTTACTATAGATTTTTATATAGTGTGGTACATCAAATTGAAGGGAATTTTAAGGGCTATTATTTTGACAATATCTGGATCCCTGAATTTTCAAAAATCCTGAAATTTTTCAAAAAACTTGTGAATTTTCGGCATTTTTCATCAAAAATTACACAAATTGTTTTCGTATACCGTTTATTTCGGTTGACAATAACGGATACAGTAATTCTGCGTAAGCGGCGCACCGAAAACTTGTAGATTCTTGCATATTTTCGATTGTTCGGCTTACTTTTTGGTTTTTCGGCTATTTCTCAAAAATTTTCTATCAGACGTCTATATACTGGTTAGTATTATAAATACTACCAACGAAAGCGCATATTTTGGCATTTTTGGATTTTTGAATTTCCCAAAGAATTCATTAAAAATTGACATTTTTCCAAAATTTTGACAGTTTTTTGGATATTTCCCAAATTTTTAGTATTGACACCGACACGGTTCTTTTGTGTTTCGTGTGGACCGCGACGAGCCGCGTTTTTTGACGTATCGCTCGCCGCTCTGCGACACATAGAAATCGAAATACCTATTCCCCCCACCACCTACCCATACTAAACACGTGGACCGAGGTTACTTAGTAAATCGCAGCATTCAAAAATTTCTGATCGATATTTCGAAATTTCGTTGATTTTACTATAGATTTTTATATAGTGTGGTACATCAAATTGAAGGGAATTTTAAGGGCTATTATTTTGACAATATCTGGATCCCTGAATTTTCAAAAATCCTGAAATTTTTCAAAAAACTTGTGAATTTTCGGCATTTTTCATCAAAAATTACACAAATTGTTTTCGTATACCGTTTATTTCGGTTGACAATAACGGATACAGTAATTCTGCGTAAGCGGCGCACCGAAAACTTGTAGATTCTTGCATATTTTCGATTGTTCGGCTTACTTTTTGGTTTTTCGGCTATTTCTCAAAAATTTTCTATCAGACGTCTATATACTGGTTAGTATTATAAATACTACCAACGAAAGCGCATATTTTGGCATTTTTGGATTTTTGAATTTCCCAAAGAATTCATTAAAAATTGACATTTTTCCAAAATTTTGACAGTTTTTTGGATATTTCCCAAATTTTTAGTATTGACACCGACACGGTTCTTTTGTGTTTCGTGTGGACCGCGACGAGCCGCGTTTTTTGACGTATCGCTCGCCGCTCTGCGACACATAGAAATCGAAATACCTATTCCCCCCACCACCTACCCATACTAAACACGTGGACCGAGGTTACTTAGTAAATCGCAGCATTCAAAAATTTCTGATCGATATTTCGAAATTTCGTTGATTTTACTATAGATTTTTATATAGTGTGGTACATCAAATTGAAGGGAATTTTAAGGGCTATTATTTTGACAATATCTGGATCCCTGAATTTTCAAAAATCCTGAAATTTTTCAAAAAACTTGTGAATTTTCGGCATTTTTCATCAAAAATTACACAAATTGTTTTCGTATACCGTTTATTTCGGTTGACAATAACGGATACAGTAATTCTGCGTAAGCGGCGCACCGAAAACTTGTAGATTCTTGCATATTTTCGATTGTTCGGCTTACTTTTTGGTTTTTCGGCTATTTCTCAAAAATTTTCTATCAGACGTCTATATACTGGTTAGTATTATAAATACTACCAACGAAAGCGCATATTTTGGCATTTTTGGATTTTTGAATTTCCCAAAGAATTCATTAAAAATTGACATTTTTCCAAAATTTTGACAGTTTTTTGGATATTTCCCAAATTTTTAGTATTGACACCGACACGGTTCTTTTGTGTTTCGTGTGGACCGCGACGAGCCGCGTTTTTTGACGTATCGCTCGCCGCTCTGCGACACATAGAAATCGAAATACCTATTCCCCCCACCACCTACCCATACTAAACACGTGGACCGAGGTTACTTAGTAAATCGCAGCATTCAAAAATTTCTGATCGATATTTCGAAATTTCGTTGATTTTACTATAGATTTTTATATAGTGTGGTACATCAAATTGAAGGGAATTTTAAGGGCTATTATTTTGACAATATCTGGATCCCTGAATTTTCAAAAATCCTGAAATTTTTCAAAAAACTTGTGAATTTTCGGCATTTTTCATCAAAAATTACACAAATTGTTTTCGTATACCGTTTATTTCGGTTGACAATAACGGATACAGTAATTCTGCGTAAGCGGCGCACCGAAAACTTGTAGATTCTTGCATATTTTCGATTGTTCGGCTTACTTTTTGGTTTTTCGGCTATTTCTCAAAAATTTTCTATCAGACGTCTATATACTGGTTAGTATTATAAATACTACCAACGAAAGCGCATATTTTGGCATTTTTGGATTTTTGAATTTCCCAAAGAATTCATTAAAAATTGACATTTTTCCAAAATTTTGACAGTTTTTTGGATATTTCCCAAATTTTTAGTATTGACACCGACACGGTTCTTTTGTGTTTCGTGTGGACCGCGACGAGCCGCGTTTTTTGACGTATCGCTCGCCGCTCTGCGACACATAGAAATCGAAATACCTATTCCCCCCACCACCTACCCATACTAAACACGTGGACCGAGGTTACTTAGTAAATCGCAGCATTCAAAAATTTCTGATCGATATTTCGAAATTTCGTTGATTTTACTATAGATTTTTATATAGTGTGGTACATCAAATTGAAGGGAATTTTAAGGGCTATTATTTTGACAATATCTGGATCCCTGAATTTTCAAAAATCCTGAAATTTTTCAAAAAACTTGTGAATTTTCGGCATTTTTCATCAAAAATTACACAAATTGTTTTCGTATACCGTTTATTTCGGTTGACAATAACGGATACAGTAATTCTGCGTAAGCGGCGCACCGAAAACTTGTAGATTCTTGCATATTTTCGATTGTTCGGCTTACTTTTTGGTTTTTCGGCTATTTCTCAAAAATTTTCTATCAGACGTCTATATACTGGTTAGTATTATAAATACTACCAACGAAAGCGCATATTTTGGCATTTTTGGATTTTTGAATTTCCCAAAGAATTCATTAAAAATTGACATTTTTCCAAAATTTTGACAGTTTTTTGGATATTTCCCAAATTTTTAGTATTGACACCGACACGGTTCTTTTGTGTTTCGTGTGGACCGCGACGAGCCGCGTTTTTTGACGTATCGCTCGCCGCTCTGCGACACATAGAAATCGAAATACCTATTCCCCCCACCACCTACCCATACTAAACACGTGGACCGAGGTTACTTAGTAAATCGCAGCATTCAAAAATTTCTGATCGATATTTCGAAATTTCGTTGATTTTACTATAGATTTTTATATAGTGTGGTACATCAAATTGAAGGGAATTTTAAGGGCTATTATTTTGACAATATCTGGATCCCTGAATTTTCAAAAATCCTGAAATTTTTCAAAAAACTTGTGAATTTTCGGCATTTTTCATCAAAAATTACACAAATTGTTTTCGTATACCGTTTATTTCGGTTGACAATAACGGATACAGTAATTCTGCGTAAGCGGCGCACCGAAAACTTGTAGATTCTTGCATATTTTCGATTGTTCGGCTTACTTTTTGGTTTTTCGGCTATTTCTCAAAAATTTTCTATCAGACGTCTATATACTGGTTAGTATTATAAATACTACCAACGAAAGCGCATATTTTGGCATTTTTGGATTTTTGAATTTCCCAAAGAATTCATTAAAAATTGACATTTTTCCAAAATTTTGACAGTTTTTTGGATATTTCCCAAATTTTTAGTATTGACACCGACACGGTTCTTTTGTGTTTCGTGTGGACCGCGACGAGCCGCGTTTTTTGACGTATCGCTCGCCGCTCTGCGACACATAGAAATCGAAATACCTATTCCCCCCACCACCTACCCATACTAAACACGTGGACCGAGGTTACTTAGTAAATCGCAGCATTCAAAAATTTCTGATCGATATTTCGAAATTTCGTTGATTTTACTATAGATTTTTATATAGTGTGGTACATCAAATTGAAGGGAATTTTAAGGGCTATTATTTTGACAATATCTGGATCCCTGAATTTTCAAAAATCCTGAAATTTTTCAAAAAACTTGTGAATTTTCGGCATTTTTCATCAAAAATTACACAAATTGTTTTCGTATACCGTTTATTTCGGTTGACAATAACGGATACAGTAATTCTGCGTAAGCGGCGCACCGAAAACTTGTAGATTCTTGCATATTTTCGATTGTTCGGCTTACTTTTTGGTTTTTCGGCTATTTCTCAAAAATTTTCTATCAGACGTCTATATACTGGTTAGTATTATAAATACTACCAACGAAAGCGCATATTTTGGCATTTTTGGATTTTTGAATTTCCCAAAGAATTCATTAAAAATTGACATTTTTCCAAAATTTTGACAGTTTTTTGGATATTTCCCAAATTTTTAGTATTGACACCGACACGGTTCTTTTGTGTTTCGTGTGGACCGCGACGAGCCGCGTTTTTTGACGTATCGCTCGCCGCTCTGCGACACATAGAAATCGAAATACCTATTCCCCCCACCACCTACCCATACTAAACACGTGGACCGAGGTTACTTAGTAAATCGCAGCATTCAAAAATTTCTGATCGATATTTCGAAATTTCGTTGATTTTACTATAGATTTTTATATAGTGTGGTACATCAAATTGAAGGGAATTTTAAGGGCTATTATTTTGACAATATCTGGATCCCTGAATTTTCAAAAATCCTGAAATTTTTCAAAAAACTTGTGAATTTTCGGCATTTTTCATCAAAAATTACACAAATTGTTTTCGTATACCGTTTATTTCGGTTGACAATAACGGATACAGTAATTCTGCGTAAGCGGCGCACCGAAAACTTGTAGATTCTTGCATATTTTCGATTGTTCGGCTTACTTTTTGGTTTTTCGGCTATTTCTCAAAAATTTTCTATCAGACGTCTATATACTGGTTAGTATTATAAATACTACCAACGAAAGCGCATATTTTGGCATTTTTGGATTTTTGAATTTCCCAAAGAATTCATTAAAAATTGACATTTTTCCAAAATTTTGACAGTTTTTTGGATATTTCCCAAATTTTTAGTATTGACACCGACACGGTTCTTTTGTGTTTCGTGTGGACCGCGACGAGCCGCGTTTTTTGACGTATCGCTCGCCGCTCTGCGACACATAGAAATCGAAATACCTATTCCCCCCACCACCTACCCATACTAAACACGTGGACCGAGGTTACTTAGTAAATCGCAGCATTCAAAAATTTCTGATCGATATTTCGAAATTTCGTTGATTTTACTATAGATTTTTATATAGTGTGGTACATCAAATTGAAGGGAATTTTAAGGGCTATTATTTTGACAATATCTGGATCCCTGAATTTTCAAAAATCCTGAAATTTTTCAAAAAACTTGTGAATTTTCGGCATTTTTCATCAAAAATTACACAAATTGTTTTCGTATACCGTTTATTTCGGTTGACAATAACGGATACAGTAATTCTGCGTAAGCGGCGCACCGAAAACTTGTAGATTCTTGCATATTTTCGATTGTTCGGCTTACTTTTTGGTTTTTCGGCTATTTCTCAAAAATTTTCTATCAGACGTCTATATACTGGTTAGTATTATAAATACTACCAACGAAAGCGCATATTTTGGCATTTTTGGATTTTTGAATTTCCCAAAGAATTCATTAAAAATTGACATTTTTCCAAAATTTTGACAGTTTTTTGGATATTTCCCAAATTTTTAGTATTGACACCGACACGGTTCTTTTGTGTTTCGTGTGGACCGCGACGAGCCGCGTTTTTTGACGTATCGCTCGCCGCTCTGCGACACATAGAAATCGAAATACCTATTCCCCCCACCACCTACCCATACTAAACACGTGGACCGAGGTTACTTAGTAAATCGCAGCATTCAAAAATTTCTGATCGATATTTCGAAATTTCGTTGATTTTACTATAGATTTTTATATAGTGTGGTACATCAAATTGAAGGGAATTTTAAGGGCTATTATTTTGACAATATCTGGATCCCTGAATTTTCAAAAATCCTGAAATTTTTCAAAAAACTTGTGAATTTTCGGCATTTTTCATCAAAAATTACACAAATTGTTTTCGTATACCGTTTATTTCGGTTGACAATAACGGATACAGTAATTCTGCGTAAGCGGCGCACCGAAAACTTGTAGATTCTTGCATATTTTCGATTGTTCGGCTTACTTTTTGGTTTTTCGGCTATTTCTCAAAAATTTTCTATCAGACGTCTATATACTGGTTAGTATTATAAATACTACCAACGAAAGCGCATATTTTGGCATTTTTGGATTTTTGAATTTCCCAAAGAATTCATTAAAAATTGACATTTTTCCAAAATTTTGACAGTTTTTTGGATATTTCCCAAATTTTTAGTATTGACACCGACACGGTTCTTTTGTGTTTCGTGTGGACCGCGACGAGCCGCGTTTTTTGACGTATCGCTCGCCGCTCTGCGACACATAGAAATCGAAATACCTATTCCCCCCACCACCTACCCATACTAAACACGTGGACCGAGGTTACTTAGTAAATCGCAGCATTCAAAAATTTCTGATCGATATTTCGAAATTTCGTTGATTTTACTATAGATTTTTATATAGTGTGGTACATCAAATTGAAGGGAATTTTAAGGGCTATTATTTTGACAATATCTGGATCCCTGAATTTTCAAAAATCCTGAAATTTTTCAAAAAACTTGTGAATTTTCGGCATTTTTCATCAAAAATTACACAAATTGTTTTCGTATACCGTTTATTTCGGTTGACAATAACGGATACAGTAATTCTGCGTAAGCGGCGCACCGAAAACTTGTAGATTCTTGCATATTTTCGATTGTTCGGCTTACTTTTTGGTTTTTCGGCTATTTCTCAAAAATTTTCTATCAGACGTCTATATACTGGTTAGTATTATAAATACTACCAACGAAAGCGCATATTTTGGCATTTTTGGATTTTTGAATTTCCCAAAGAATTCATTAAAAATTGACATTTTTCCAAAATTTTGACAGTTTTTTGGATATTTCCCAAATTTTTAGTATTGACACCGACACGGTTCTTTTGTGTTTCGTGTGGACCGCGACGAGCCGCGTTTTTTGACGTATCGCTCGCCGCTCTGCGACACATAGAAATCGAAATACCTATTCCCCCCACCACCTACCCATACTAAACACGTGGACCGAGGTTACTTAGTAAATCGCAGCATTCAAAAATTTCTGATCGATATTTCGAAATTTCGTTGATTTTACTATAGATTTTTATATAGTGTGGTACATCAAATTGAAGGGAATTTTAAGGGCTATTATTTTGACAATATCTGGATCCCTGAATTTTCAAAAATCCTGAAATTTTTCAAAAAACTTGTGAATTTTCGGCATTTTTCATCAAAAATTACACAAATTGTTTTCGTATACCGTTTATTTCGGTTGACAATAACGGATACAGTAATTCTGCGTAAGCGGCGCACCGAAAACTTGTAGATTCTTGCATATTTTCGATTGTTCGGCTTACTTTTTGGTTTTTCGGCTATTTCTCAAAAATTTTCTATCAGACGTCTATATACTGGTTAGTATTATAAATACTACCAACGAAAGCGCATATTTTGGCATTTTTGGATTTTTGAATTTCCCAAAGAATTCATTAAAAATTGACATTTTTCCAAAATTTTGACAGTTTTTTGGATATTTCCCAAATTTTTAGTATTGACACCGACACGGTTCTTTTGTGTTTCGTGTGGACCGCGACGAGCCGCGTTTTTTGACGTATCGCTCGCCGCTCTGCGACACATAGAAATCGAAATACCTATTCCCCCCACCACCTACCCATACTAAACACGTGGACCGAGGTTACTTAGTAAATCGCAGCATTCAAAAATTTCTGATCGATATTTCGAAATTTCGTTGATTTTACTATAGATTTTTATATAGTGTGGTACATCAAATTGAAGGGAATTTTAAGGGCTATTATTTTGACAATATCTGGATCCCTGAATTTTCAAAAATCCTGAAATTTTTCAAAAAACTTGTGAATTTTCGGCATTTTTCATCAAAAATTACACAAATTGTTTTCGTATACCGTTTATTTCGGTTGACAATAACGGATACAGTAATTCTGCGTAAGCGGCGCACCGAAAACTTGTAGATTCTTGCATATTTTCGATTGTTCGGCTTACTTTTTGGTTTTTCGGCTATTTCTCAAAAATTTTCTATCAGACGTCTATATACTGGTTAGTATTATAAATACTACCAACGAAAGCGCATATTTTGGCATTTTTGGATTTTTGAATTTCCCAAAGAATTCATTAAAAATTGACATTTTTCCAAAATTTTGACAGTTTTTTGGATATTTCCCAAATTTTTAGTATTGACACCGACACGGTTCTTTTGTGTTTCGTGTGGACCGCGACGAGCCGCGTTTTTTGACGTATCGCTCGCCGCTCTGCGACACATAGAAATCGAAATACCTATTCCCCCCACCACCTACCCATACTAAACACGTGGACCGAGGTTACTTAGTAAATCGCAGCATTCAAAAATTTCTGATCGATATTTCGAAATTTCGTTGATTTTACTATAGATTTTTATATAGTGTGGTACATCAAATTGAAGGGAATTTTAAGGGCTATTATTTTGACAATATCTGGATCCCTGAATTTTCAAAAATCCTGAAATTTTTCAAAAAACTTGTGAATTTTCGGCATTTTTCATCAAAAATTACACAAATTGTTTTCGTATACCGTTTATTTCGGTTGACAATAACGGATACAGTAATTCTGCGTAAGCGGCGCACCGAAAACTTGTAGATTCTTGCATATTTTCGATTGTTCGGCTTACTTTTTGGTTTTTCGGCTATTTCTCAAAAATTTTCTATCAGACGTCTATATACTGGTTAGTATTATAAATACTACCAACGAAAGCGCATATTTTGGCATTTTTGGATTTTTGAATTTCCCAAAGAATTCATTAAAAATTGACATTTTTCCAAAATTTTGACAGTTTTTTGGATATTTCCCAAATTTTTAGTATTGACACCGACACGGTTCTTTTGTGTTTCGTGTGGACCGCGACGAGCCGCGTTTTTTGACGTATCGCTCGCCGCTCTGCGACACATAGAAATCGAAAAAATTGCCCCCCCACCCACCCTGGTTCCAATCGCTAAGGTGGATTTCCAGTCATTGTAGACAGTAATTGCTAATATCTCGATAAGTATACGCTCTACACTCACGTGTGAGGTATCAAAGTAATCGGCTTTCTCCTAGAAATAGGGTGACACCACTTTTAGGAATATCTAGGATAAAAATTATTTTTCGTATTTTGCTCTTACCTTACATCACCTGTACAGGTACGTTGATTGCCGGTGCTGCCAGTTGACCCCGTCGATCCTGAAGACCCTCAATCACGGAACAAATTAATAGACTGCTGCACCTGTAACAAATCAAAATAAATTAATAATATTCCTATTGGTGTACCACATAGACACATTCGATATACTCGACAACTATATACATACCTGACAATTATACCTGACGATTATTAAACGCAATATAGCGTATTGACATATAGTGAACAAGCTCTTTACACTTGTTCAAAAATTTTTATATTTATACTCTTGACGCGTTCCCCCCATAAATAAACATGTTTGGCTTCCGAACCCCCGCAAAAACAACCGTAAGGTCGCCCCAAACTAGCCCACTCGAGCAGACCAGGATGAATGTTGCACAGGCGCGCCGGAGCATAGAATCAAAACTGGATACCTGCTTTGATCCGAAGACCGCCGCGCCTGTGAAACAGAAACCCAAAACCACCACAACAGCAGCTCCGAACAAACCCACGACAAGTGGTACTGTACCCACAAACACCGGATTCAAATCACCCAAGAACACAGAATACAAAAACAGAACATCAGAGGCCAAAGCCTGCCTCACAAAGACCCAAATACAGATCAACAATAGCAGAAACTTGAAAACTGAAATAAAAATGGAAGTTTTGGAAGCGACTGAAAGGCTGTATAGACTAGTGAAGGATGCGGAAGAGGGGAAACCCTACAGAGGAAAGGAAATGACTAAGAAAGTGCAAATTGACAACGAAAGGGAAACTGAAAGTGAAGGAAAAGACAAATTAAATAGAGGGCAAGAAGAGAAAGAACTTATAGACAAATTAGAAGAGCATGCAAGGCTGCTAAAAGAAAATAAAATAGAGATGGAAAAGTTACAACAAGAGATAAGAAGACAAACAGAAGAAAACACGCAAAAGGATGAAGTTTGTAAATTGCTACAAGATAACAAGGAAGAAATGGAAAAATTGAAGGAGGAAATAGGAAGAAATAGGGAAGAATGGAAAAAAGTGACTTATGCGAGTGTAACAGCCGGTTCACTGCGCCCGACGCAATCCGGTGCAGCAAAGGCGTTGCACTCGATTAAGATCTCTTCTAAGGATGAAGAAAGTTCAGGAGAAGAAGTGATGGAGAAAATAAGGATAGCGGTAAATGCGAAAGAAGAAGGACTAAGGATAGACAGAATTCGGAAGGCCAAGGACAGGAAGGTGATTATAGGTTTCGAAAATCAGAAAGAGCTAGAAAGAGTCAAAGAAAAGATAAGAAAGGATGGGAAGGAATTGGTGGTGGAAGAAATTCGGAATAAAGACCCCATGCTAATTATGAAGAACGTACTAGAATTCCATAAGGATGAAGAAATTATCAGCGCCATCAGAGTACAGAATAAACACCTGCTACAAAATATCGGAAAGGAAGAGGATCGTATGGAAGTTAAATATAGGAGAAGAGCAAGGAACCCATTAATGGCCCACATCATCCTTAAAGTATCACCACAGATATGGCAAATCTTCACCGAGGTCGGCGCGCTGCACGTAGACGTCCAGAGGGTCAGGGTTGAGGACCAGTCTCCCCTGGTCCAGTGTTCCAAATGTTTGGGCTATGGCCATGGGAGGCGGTTCTGCCGGGGCTCTCTGGACGCCTGCAGTCACTGCGGGGGACCGCACCTGAAGGCGGAGTGTCCTGACTGGATGGCAGCCGAATTACCAACATGCTGCAACTGCCAAAAAGCCAAAATGGCAGACATTAGGCATAACGCATTCAGTCAGGACTGCCCGGTGCGGAAAAAGTGGGATGCGCTAGCGCGGTCGGCCATAGCTTATTGCTAAGGTGGTCCCCGAAACCTCGGGCTCAACATCACCTGACTCCGACGGAAGGCCATACCTGGTGGCACAGGCCAACTTGCAAAGAAAAGCCCTTGCCACGCAAGAGTTAATGGCGCAGGCAACAGAAAAGCGGTTGGCCGTGGCCCTAATTCAGGAGCCGTACGTCGGAGGAATTGGCCGGATGAAGGACTGCGGGACCGTCAGGATCTTCCAATGCACGGGCCGGACGGAAGGACATGTCAAGGCAGCCATAGCAGTCTTCGATGACGATATGGATGCCTTGATCTGTCCAGAATTCACCACAACTAATATAGTTGTGGTGAAAATCCGCTCCGTTGCCTGGGAGATCGTGGTGGTCTCGTTTTACTTCGAGCCGGACCAGCCAATTGACCAGTACCTCGAACAACTGAGGAATATTGCAGGAAGACTGGGGCCGAGGGGTCTGTTAATAGGAGGGGACGCCAACGCAAAAAGCCTATGGTGGAGCCGGGAGGTCGATGGGAGAGGCGAGTTGGTGTCCGGCTTGCTGGACGAGACGGGGCTCCAAGTGTTGAACGAAGGCAATATGCCAACGTTCTTCACCGTAAGAGGAGGAACGGTCTACTCCAGCCAGGTGGACATCACCGCCTGTTCGATCGACCTCTTGGACAAAATAGAAGACTGGACCGTGAAAGAGGACCTGACGAGTTCGGACCACAACACGATATTATTTAAACTAAAAATTAAAAGAGACCAAGGAATTAAAATAAAAAGGACAACACGAGTATACAATACAAGGAAAACTAATTGGAGAGAATTTGAAAGCACATTTAAACAATTGATAGAAGAACATAAAATAAACAAAACAGAGATAGACAAGATAGAAAACACAGAAGAATTAGAACACAAGATAGTACAGTACACAGAAATAGTAACTAAAACTTGCGAAGAAACTATACCTAAAAAGAAAGATAGAAACAAAAAATTTAACTTACCTTGGTGGTCCAAAGAGCTCGACAGGTTGAAGAAGGAGATGATGAGGAAGAAGCGCAGAACTCGATGGGCAGCATCTGTAAGGAAAGAAAAAGTTATAAGAGAGTACAAGGAGGCAAAGCTCAAGTATGAAGAAGAGGCGAAGAAAGCTCAAATCAAAAGTTGGAAGGAGTTTTGTGGAAAACAAGACAAGGAAGGGGTGTGGGATGGGATATATCGTGTACTGGGCAGGCTGACCAAGCGGCACGAGGACGAGCCCCTTGTCAGGGACGGCAAAACATTGGGTCCGGAGGAATCCGCAAGATTACTTGCGGAGACCTTCTACCCGGACGACCCTCACAAGGAAGATAACGGGGACCACCGGCGCACCAGAGAGCTAGCCACGCGTGCGAATGACTGGGTTCATGGTGAGGTACATGACCCACCATTCACAATGCGGGAGCTCTCGGCGGCGGCGGCGGCCTTCAATCCAAAGAAGGCACCCGGGTCGGATGGCCTGACGTCCGATATCTGTTCGCGGGCGATCGCCCAGGATCCGGCGTCTTTCCTATCGCTGGCTAACAAATGCCTAGAGTTGGCCTACTTTCCAAAAATTTGGAAAGAGGCCACGGTCGTTGTGCTTCGGAAGCCGGGTAAAGATGATTACACGGCTCCGAAAGCGCATCGACCGATAGGACTGTTACCAGTGATGGGAAAGATACTGGAGAAGATGCTGGTGGGCAGACTCAAATGGCACATCCTCCCGAGGATGAGCAACCGCCAATACGGATTCATGCCACAAAGGGGCACCGAGGACTCCCTCTATGTCCTGATAAATCATATTAGAACAAAACTTAAAGAAAAGAAAGTGATAATATTGATATCACTAGACATAGAGGGAGCCTTCGATGCCGCCTGGTGGCCAGCAATAAAGGTCCGATTGGCGGAGGAGCTCTGCCCACCAAACATCAGAAGGGTGGTCGCCAGCTATCTGGATGATCGGATGGTCAGGGTCCGATATGCGGGAGCCGAATGTGCGAAACGGACTGTTAAGGGTTGTGTTCAGGGGTCTGTTGGTGGGCCAATCCTGTGGAATCTTCTTCTCGATCCCTTATTACAGGGATTGGAGCGCCGGGGCGATTATTGTCAGGCATTTGCCGATGATGTCGTCCTGGTGTTTGATGGGGATTCCACGGGAGAAGCACAAAGACAGGCCAATGCGGCACTAGCCTATGTTCGGGATTGGGGTATCCGAAACAAACTAAAATTTGCGCCTAACAAGACCAAGGCAATGGTCATCACCAACAAATTAAAGTACGATACCCCAATCCTGCACATGGGCGGAGTCGACATTGGTCTGTCAAACGAAATCAAGATGCTTGGCCTGACAATAGACCGGAAACTGACCTTTAACAGTCACGTGACGCAGGCTTGTGGCAAGGCCATTGGCCTCTACAAGAAGCTCGCGAGGTCAGCCAAAGTCCAGTGGGGGTTGGGGCCAGAGGTTATCAGGACGATCTACACGGCGGCGGTTGAGCCCGTTATCCTCTACGCGGCTAGTGCGTGGGCTCCCGCCAGCCAAAAATTGGGAATCAGGAAGCAGCTCGGAGCGATCCAGCGAAGCTTCGCGCAGAAGTTGACGAGGGCATACAGGACCGTCTCCCTCCACTCGACCCTACTGCTCGCGGGAATACTCCCCCTTGATATAAGAGTCAGGGAAAACGCCCTACTCTATGAGGTCAAGAGGGGGTACTCTCAGCGGGTGGTGGGTGATCGGGAGGTGGAGAGGCCTGTGGCCTTCGTCGACCTGCAACATCCTGCGGAGCGGAGGTGCGAGACGTTCCAATGCCTGGTGGACGGAGCAGAACTGGCCCAGCACGTCGGTGAAGGTCTAAGCATCTTCACCGACGGTAGTAAGATTGATGGGAAAGTCGGAGCGGCGTTATCCATATGGAATGGCGCCGCCGAGACGAGTACCAGAAAACTGAAGCTGGAGTCGTACTGCTCGGTCTACCAGGCGGAACTTCTTGCCCTCAAAAAGGCTGTCGAGGAGGCGCTCCGACGCGGGCTTCCTGAGTGCGGCATCTTTAGCGATGCCAGGTCGGCCCTCGAAGTCGTCACAAACGGCGAGTCCCTCCACCCCTTAGCGTTCGAAATCAATAAGTTGCTTAAACAAGCCGAGGAACGCACCCAGAAAATTAAACTTTTCTGGGTGAAGGCACACGTGGGGCTGGAGGGGAACGAGAGGGCCGACGTGCTCGCTAAGGAGGCCGCACTGCATCTGAAAACTCGTGCGCACTACGACAGGTGTCCGGCTTCGTTCGTCAAACGACAGATCCGACAGGAGTCGATTGACGAATGGAGCCGGAGATACGCGGAAGGGGAGACGGCTTCGATAACGAAGCTGTTTTTCCCCGACGCAGTCGATGCGCACAGAGTGGTCAGGCAGATCGCCCTGGACCCATTACTCACGCAAATCTTCACGGGGCACGGGGGGTTCTCCGAGTACTTGAACCGATTCAAGTGCAAGGAGAGCCCGGCGTGCCCATGTGATCCTGATTTGCGGGAGACGGTCCCACATCTCCTCACCGAGTGTCCCATCCACGCCAAAGATCGACATGATATGGAAGAAGAAATAGGTATGGACATAACGATAGGAAACATTAATAAGATAATTAAAGATAAAAATACTAGACATAAATTTATTAAATATTGTAAAATCATAGCAGTTAAAAGTATAAATAGGAATAAGTAAAAATTGTTGTTAGCTTTATAATTAATATTATATAAGTGTAGCAATAAGAATTAGATAGAAATAAGGATTAGGATAAATAGATTTATGTTAGATATTGTACTGTAAGTAAATGTTTATAGATAAATAGATTAAGTTAATACTGTAAGAAAATTGTAAAGTTGCAAATAAAGGAAACCTAAAAAATATCCCTTGTCCTGGATAGGGGGAATTTCTTAAAAAGAAAAAAAAAAAAAAAAAAAAAAACCTAACCTAACCTAACCTAACCTAACCTAACCTAACCTAACCTAACCTAACCTAACCAATTCTGATCGATTTTTCGAAATTTCGTTGAATATTTTATAGATTGTTATAGAGTGTGGTATATCAAAGTGAAGGGAAAAATTAAGGCTATTATTCGGATTACTTTTTGATTCCTGAAATTTGAAAATCCTGAAATTTTTCAAAAATTTGTGTTTTTTCGGTATTTTTCATCAAAATTTGCATAAGTTGTTATATATTTCTACATACAGGTGCTAATCTAAGATTAGTATAGTAATTCAGCGTTAGCGCAGTACTTAAATTCCTTAAATTCGGGAATTTAGTGCATTTTTTGGTTTTTTGGCTATTTTCAAAATTTCTTGTATCTAACATATACCAACTGGTTGGTATTATAAATACTGCCCACAGAGGCGTATATTTTGGCTATTTTGGATTTTTGAATTTCCTAAAATTTTCACTGAAAATTGACTTTTTTCTAAAATTTTGACAGTTTTTTGGACATTTTCCAAATTTCTTGTATTGACTGCTACACGGTTCGTTTGTGTTTCGTATAGTCCTCGGCGAGCCGCGTTTTTTGACGTATCGCACGCCGCTGTACGACACATACAAACCGAAAAAATTACCCCCCCACCCACCCTGGTTTCAATCGCTAAGGTGGATTACTAGAATTCACAAAAATTAAAATTCGCATTTCTTTCCTAATTTCATATCTACGTTCAAAAGTGACGCTCTATTGACCGGATTAGATCTTATAAAATTCATTTACACTACTTTTGACTTTTAAACACATCCCTATACTTACTCTATATACAATACCTTAAATCGTTGACCTGACGGTGTTGCGCGCTGAATCTGCTGCACACTCGTACAGCAAGCTCGTACTCGAAGATACCTGCATCGCCGCCGTCGCTATACCTGAAACAAAAAATAACAATATTAGAAATATTGACACAAAACACTGACGTATACAAATATTTTATAAGACGGTAAAAGTGCTTCAAGCACAACAATTATAATTATACAGTGACATTATTCGGATCTCTGTGGGCAATTTACACCCACGAAGACTTTTAAAGAACTGACGTGTTCCCCTGACAACACAACATGTTCGGATTTCGGACTCCTGCCAAGGAGAGGACAAGGCCAACCACCAGCTCGGCCGAAAAGAGCAGTCCAACAGACACACCGCGAAATAGCGTAGCGCAAGCACGACGCAGCATCGAGTCCCAAATCGAGAGAGACGACGAAATTAGAACATATGCCCCGATAAAAGCGAAGCCAAAAGTAAAATTAAATGTGGTTCTCCCTGTATCCGATAAGACACCACCAGGCAAAACTCCGAAGTACGCGAGCAGAACAGCCGAAGCGCACGCCTGCCTCATCAAGACTCGGTTGCAGATTAATAACAGCCGAAATCTGAAAACCGAGATCAAGATAGAGGTCATGGAGGCTGCGGAAAGACTATATAGGCTTGTTAAGGAGGCGGAGGAAGGGAGAATATACCACGGAAAGGACACAGTAAGAGCAACCAAAGACAAGGAAACAGAAGGAAACGTTAAAAACCGGGAAGAAAAGGCAAGGATAGAATCTGAGGAAAAGGAATTTTTGGAAAGATTAGAAGAACATAGGAGACTACTGGAAGAAAGTAAGGAACAAATGAAGGTGTTAAGCGAGGAAATACGTATACATAAGGAAGAGACCAAGACCAGGGAAACCACCTACGCGAGTGTTGCAGCGACTCCCCCCAAGGCTTACCAAGGGGAGAGTACTAAAGCGCTCCACTCGGTAGTAATCACCTCTAAAGATGAAGAAGACTCAGGGGAAGAGGTGTATGAGAAAGTTAGGAAAGCGGTGAAAGCTAAGGAAGACGGACTTAAAATCGACAAGATAAGGAAAGGAAAGGATAGGAAAATCATTCTGGGATGTGAGTCGAAAGAGGAAATAGGTAGGGTAAAGAAGAGGTTGGAAAAGGCAAAGAATGAGTTACATTTTGAAGAAGTCCAAAATAAAGATCCCCTGGTCCTGGTTAAAGGTGTCCTCAACTACAACACCAATGAGGACATCGAACAAGCCCTTAGGGCTCAAAATAAACATCTTCTGGAAACACTTAAGGAAGAGGAAAGAAGGTTTTCAGTGAGGTTCCGGAAAAGGGCAAGGAACCCATTGACGTCACATGTGGTGTTGCAGGTCTCGCCCCCACTGTGGAAGCTCCTAACGGAAGTGGGATCTCTCCACATTGACGTACAACGAGTAAAGGTAGTCGACCAGTCCCCCCTAATTCAATGCACGCATTGCTTAGGGTACGGACATGGTCGAAAGCATTGCCAAAAACACCTGGAGGCCTGCAGCCACTGTGGGGGACCTCACAAGAAGAACGAGTGTCCGGACTGGATTGCTGATTCGCCCCCCACGTGCTGTAACTGCGAGAACGCGAAAATCGACAACAAAGGACACAACGCATTTAGTGAAGCGTGTCCGGTGAGGCAGAGGTGGGACGCCTTGGCGAGAGCCAAGGTGGCATATTGCTGAGGTGGCTCCCGAGGTATCCCGGCCTGCAAGACATCTCACCGGTCACACTAAAAAATTACTCAAAATTATCTTAATTAAAACACAAAACTTTAAAACACAATACAAACTATTGAAATTAGATGTTAGTTTAGAAAATTGGAAACATTTGTTTATTGTAAAAAGTGTACCAATAGAAAATAAAAATTACTTACCGAAGAGCTTGCAGCACCGAAGATCACCAATACCGAAGAATGAAGTCGTTTCCGCGCATCCGCCGCACGTGGAAGGCCCGAAGAGTACCTGCAAACAAACAGAAAAACAATTAAGAAATTTTAAAGAGAGCAAAATTGTGAGGGAGTCTGAGAAATAGCAAATCGGAGTAATGCAAGTGTAGATGATGACCATCTAGAACGATCATTTAGAACCCGAAGTAGAAAGTCGGCTATGATCTCAGACACTACAACTGAACATCGTAATCCAAGCAAGAACAGTGAAGAAAAAAGTAATAAATAATTAAAAACAGTAAAAAATTGTATTCGAAAAATAAATTGTTACTATATGCATAATATAACATTATGCTAGACTAGTAACTTGTAAAAATAACGTAAAAGTAATACAAATAAAATAATAGAGAAAAATAAACAAATACACAAATAAATTAACAAAGAACAATAGATAGCAGCCGCAGAGATAAAAGGGAGAAAAGGATATCAGTTGCATACCAAAGATGCGAATTATTGGAAAGTGTAAGCTTACTTAAAATAATTAAATATAATAACTTAAAGTAACACACCACAACAGAAATAAAGAGAAGAATTTAAAATAAAAGTGTCGAAAGTAAAATAAAACAAAATTAAATAAAAATCGTCACAGACAGACAAAGACTCTGGCGACTTTAGTCAGGGGACCTAGAGTGGGGCTCTAAGAGCTCCACATTTTAAAAAAAAAAAAAAAAAAAAAAAAACCTAACCTAACCTAACCTAACCTAACCTAACCTAACCTAACCTAACCTAACCTAACCTAACCTAACCTAACCTAACCTAACCTAACCTAACCTAACCTAACCTAACCTAACCTAACCTAACCTAACCTAACCTAACCTAACCTAACCTAACCTAACCTAACCTAACCTAACCTAACCTAACCTAACCTAACCTAACCTAACCTAACCTAACCTTTTTTTTTTTTTTTTTTTTTTTTTTTTTTTTTTTTTTTGTCGCGGGGAAAAGTGTTTTACCACTGCCGCCGCGCCCGGGGGGGTGGGCGCGGCGGGTATGTCGGGTTCGCCGGTCTTACGACCCAGCGCCGTGATGCCCGGGAGAGATGTTCGACATCCGGGCGACGCTGGGCCGAGTCCCTAACAATATATACACCCTACACCGGCAATACCGACTAAAAACCCCGCGGTGGCCTTCATCGGCGCTTGAGTGGGGCGGTCCCGGGGTATCCGGAGATAGACTCGGATTGCTACCGGAACCACCCCTGCGCGGTGCCGCCTTGCGGCCCGTCTCCAATTTGGGGGGGGCTCAGAAGCCCCCGCCGCCGAAGGACGCCCTCGGCGTCTACGGCAGCACGAGGCCGACCGTCCGTGCTGCCGTCCGTCCCGGGGCCGCATGTACAATAGTACTAAAAGGGGCGCACAGCCCCCCGCTGCACGCCCGCGACCCCGGAAGGCCCCTATTAGTCGCCTCTTACGACAGGCAGGGGATACCGTGGTGGAATTCTCCAAACGCCCCCATTCCACAGGGCGGGAGACGCCGGTCAGTCGTCCACCCGACGTCTCCTTCGTCTCCTTTGGCGGCGGGCGGGATCGTTCTGCTCACGATCCCGCTCTGCGCTCTCCTTCTGCGAGATGACGCGCTCGCAGAAGGAGACCATTGCACGCCATGACCCCCGGCTGCCGACCATGGCGGACACCACGGCCGGCAGCGAGAGGTCGCCTCCGACGACTGTTGAGAGAGCGCTGCGCTCCTCCACCCAGGCTGGGCACTCCTGAAGAGTGTGTTGGGCCGTGTCCTCGCGGCAGTTGCCACAGTGGTGGCACACGGCGGACGCCTCCTTCCCGGCTATGCGACACAGGTACGCACCAAAACACCCGTGCCCCGTCAGTACCTGTGTCAGCCGGAACGTAGGCGCACCATGGCGCCTGTCCAGCCACTGTTCGAGGACAGGTCGCACTGCCGCGACGGTCCTCAAGCCCGAACTCGGGCTCTCCAGCCTGGCATGCCACTCCTCCACGGCGGCTCTGCGGAACCTGGCCGCAATCTCCCTCGGGGCAAGCCGCTCCCGATGTTGGGACGCCCCCTCCCGCCAGTGGAACGCTGACGAGAGGGACTTGGCGTCCAAGTCCCAAGGGAGAGTGCCGGCCAACAAGCAGGCCGCCTCGTGGGAGACCGTGCGGTAGCCCCTGATCATCCGCTGCGCCACCAGACGCTGCGGTTTGCGCAGCATGGCGACGCATCGGGCGCTCAGGGACTCAGCCCATACGGGTGAACCGTACAGGGCCATCGACCGCACGACTCCAGCGTACAGACTCCGGCAAGGGTTACCGGGACCTTCGAGGTTCGGCAGCAGGCTCCCAAGCGCGCCCGCTGCCCGCACCAATTTCGGCGACAACTTCTCAAAATGGGCGCGGAAGTCCCACCGGCTACTCAAAATCAACCCTAAATATTTCATTGTAGAGCCGATGGGAATCCGCACCCCCTCAACTGTGATATGGGCCCCTACAGGTGGCCTCCGCCGAGGCCCGTGAAAGAACAGGGCCTCGGTTTTGTTCAGGGCCACCGTGAGGCCCAGTCGCCGAATCCTGCCCACCACCTCTTCGGTGCCGGAGGAGGCGAGCAGGATGGCATCCTCGAAAGAACCGGCCGTCGCTGTCACCAAAGTGTCGTCCGCGTAGCAGACGACAGCGACGCCCCGGGGGTTGGTACCACGGAGGACCCAATCGTAGCCGATGTTCCACAATAGCGGGCCCAATACTGAGCCCTGTGGAACACCGCAAGACATGGCCCTCTGGTGCCAGCCGGCGGCGCCCGGATACACTATGTACCGATTTGACAGGTACGAGTGCACCAAGCGCCGCAGGTAAGCCGGCACCGCGTGGTACCGCAGTGCTTCATGAATGCAGGCCCAGGGCAGGGTGTTAAATGCATTGGCGATGTCAAGAGACACCGCCACGACTACTTTACCCTGGGCTGCTGCTTCCTCCGCGTGCGCTTTGACCCGCAGAATCGCGTGGACCGTGGATCGGCCCTGCCGGAACCCGAACTGGCAGTCCGCCAGGTCCGGCCCGGCCCCCTCAAGGTGCTCGACGAGGCGAGCGTGTATAATGCGCTCGAAAAGTTTGCACACCTCGTCGAGCAACACGATGGGCCGGTAGGCCGATGGCGACTCTGCAGGTCGACCCTCCTTCTGGAGCAGGACCAACTTGCCGGTTTTCCACCGGGACGGAAAGTGGCCCTGCTCCATGCACGCGGAAAATAGGCCGCGGAGCCTCGCCCCCAGATGCTCGACGGCCAGCACCCATGCGCGTCCGGGGATGCCGTCGAGACCAGGGGCGGTTTTCTTGGCCCGCAGCCGAAGCACCGCCACCCTCATTTCTTCCGGTGAAACCTCCGGGATAACCCTTGCCGAATCCAACGACGACGGCGTCGGCGAACGCGACGCCATCGGTGGAGGAGTGACATCCTCCGTGGCCGGGAACAAAGCCGCGACGACCTCCTGAACGAGGTCGCCCCGGAGACTCTGCGTCAGCGGGGGCGCCCATGGGCGGAGCTTTCTCAACGCCAGACGGTATGGACGCCCCCACGGGTCGCTGTCGAGAGTACTCCGGAACTCAGTTTGAGCCGCAGACTTTGCCCTCGCAATGGCCACGTGCAGCGCTCTCTTAGCCTCCTTGTGGAGGCCGTGAAGCAGCCGCTCCTGGTCCTCGTCGCCGGGAAGACGGATCCGGCGACGACGGTGCCTGGACAGCTGGCGGAGGGCGACTACGCAGGACGCGCGCAGCCGCGTGAGCTCCGCCGACCACCAGAACACCTGGCGCTTCTCTGGGAGGCGTCGGACCCGAGGCATGGCTGCGTCGCAGACGCGCGACATCGCCGCCCCGAGCCATTCCGCCTCCTCGTCGACCCGTACCGGCCCGTCCGGCACGGGCACCAGCGCCTGGGCCAGAGCGGCCTCCTTCAGGGCCTCAACTTCGAGGCGACAAATTGCCCAGCGAGGGCCGTCCGATCGCGGGACGGTCTGTCCCCCACCCGACCGGGTGGTTGGGGACGAGGCGACGTCGAACCGAATGTATCGGTGATCCGACAACGTCTCCTCGCCCACCAGGACCCTCCAGTCCCGGACACGGCGGGCTAGGGCCGGGGTGGCGAACGTGATGTCCACCACCGAACCGCCGTTATGCCTCACGCACGTGTCCGCCGTCCCGCGATTCGCGACGGCCAGGCCGGACGAGATCGCCCATTCCTCCAGGGCCTCGCCCCGCGCGTCGGTCACCGACGAACCCCAAGCCAAGGACTTGGCGTTGAAGTCGCCGGCGACGAGGACGGGGCGAGGCTGACTGCCTTGCACCACCAGGGCCCCCAGCCGAGCGAGGAAGTGCTCAAACTCGGCCAGGGATCTGTTGGGAGAGAAATACACTCCCACAACCCAAACCTCCCCCAACAGGACCGCCACGCATCCCGAGCCCTTCACGATTTTTTCGAAGGGCGGGGAGCCGGCTGCGCCCCTGGTGATGACGGCCACCGAGCTGTCGAGGTCCCCCGCCCAGTCATCCCGGGGGGGAACAAAGTAAGGCTCGGCGACCACAGCCACATGTATCGACCACTGCGCAAGGCTTTGGACCAATAAGTCTTGGGCCCTGGCGCAGTGGTTAATATTCGCCTGAACCTAACCTAACCTAACCTAACCTAACCTAACCTAACCTAACCTAACCTAACCTAACCTAACCTAACCTAACCTAACCTAACCTAACCTAACCTAACCTAACCTAACCTAACCTAACCTAACTGTACAGTACAAACAGGGATCGGCGAACCTGGTACAAAACCCACATACGTAGTGCGTGCGATAAATCTATCACTCACCTCAAGCCTCGCGGATCCGTTCATGAAGGTCACGCTGAGGGGTCCCGCTGTTGTCGGTCAGTAAGGTAGTACGGGAATGGGGGATCCCCAGGGAAGAATAAAATCGTTACAAAGCACCAGGAGATCTACAGGGAGAGTAGGTACGTAGATATGCGTCTCGTCTAAAATGGGCCCAGCGCCGACGTGACCGGCACGTCCACCACGTGGCGACAAATCTTAGGTACACTGGCACACCGTTAACAGTTAGAGTCTATCCGGAACCGAATGTTAGCACCACCAACCAAAGTAGTACATTAAGTCTCCATAAACTATCGCGTTACACACCGCTCGAAAAAACACGCGTACAAGTTCGCGCGCACGACCTATATCGATGACGTCGCGAAACCGAAACTTTTAATACTGCGTGGGCGCACGTCCGTTCAACACAGCCCCCGATGGCCTACTTTTTTACTAGCCGTGCCGTCGGCTAGGCTCGGGTCACGAATCTTACCGAAACAAATATCGAAGATGCCCGATCGCAATACGCACCGCACCGCAGGATGTTTTATTCCGAACAATCCCCCGCCCCAGCCAGGCATAACCTGGCTGCCCCTTTATTCGGGAGAGATAGGTCACACTTAGGCTACCGGTAGCCGTGACAAACTTGCCACAGCCCTCTTCAAAACGGAGTCACCGACTAAAACCTCCGCAACTCTTGGGGTTCCATCCGAACCTGAAAATAGCTTCAAAATACGACCGCGTCTCCAAGAGAGGGGTGGCATATTTGATTCCTTTAACAGAACTAAGTCCCCAACCTTTGGGGGGTCAGTCTTATCAGACCAACAGACACGCTGTTGCAAAAGGTGAAGATATTCCAAGTTAAATCTCTTCCAAAAACTCTGAGAAAGTTGTTGCAACAGTTCAAAACGTGACAACCGATTAACCGGAACATCCAAGCATGGATATTCGGGAAGGGCAGCCAGAGGACCACCAATCAAAAAATGACCTGGAGTCAGAACCTCCAAGTCATTTGGGTCCGATGATATGGGACAAAGGGGTCGCGAATTAAGAACAGACTCAATTTTACAAAATACAGTCGCAAGTTCCTCGAAGGTGAGTACTGTTTCACCGATAACCCGACGAAGATGAGTCTTAGCGACCTTTACAACCGCTTCAAAAATACCGCCCCAAGACGGATAACTCGGGGGACTAAACTGCCATCTAATTCCCCGACGAGAGAGCTCCGAACTAATAGGCACCTCGCTATCCGATAGAAATTTAAAAACCTCTGACAAGTAACGATTACTGCCCCTGTAATTGGTACCACAATCCGACCGAATTAAACTTGGTAGCCCTCGACGACTAACAAAACGAGACAGACAAGCAATAAATGCTTCAGTACTAAGTGCAGAGACTACCTCCAAATGTACGGCCTTGGTAATAAGGCAAACAAAAATGCACAGGTAGGCCTTAACAATTCTTGCATTCCGCACTGAGGACACCTTTATAGAAAATGGGCCAGCAAAATCTGTACCGACGCTAGAAAACGGTCGAGAGGCTCTCACTCTATCTGGAGGGAGATCTCCCATTTGAGGCTGAGTAGTAGCGGCTTTCAATTTATAACAAGGAATACACTGAAATACGATTTTTCGAATAGCCCTTCTGGCCGACAAAATCCAAAACTCCCGATGGAGGATGGCCAATAGTGTATTCAAACCCGCGTGACAGTTTTTCACGTGCCGATCGATTATTATGAGTTTACCAAGGACACTGTCCTTGGGCAATAACAGAGGATGCCGAGTTGCGTACGGTAGATCCGAATGACGCAACCTACCACCTACCCTTAGCAAACCTTTTTCGTCTAGATACGGATTTAGACGAGCGATAGCACCTTTCAATTTCACCCGGCCCGTTTTTAAATGAGAAAGTACTGATACAAAATGTTCAGCTTGGACGAAACGCACCCAAAACAATAAAGCTTCCTGCCTTTCTTCAGGTAACAACACAGGAGCAGTTCGCTTTTTGGGAGAATAGCGGGCATTATGGATAAACCTGTTTATCCATCCTGTGACACCAATAAGTTTATCCAGGGAGCTAAAGCGATTTAACAAACCATCAAAATATCGGGGTTCCTCTTTTACAACAGCATGAGCCCGAAGCCCCGGTAATGGTTCTGTTAGTTCTATGGGAGACTGAGGCCAGTTACTCTCCGGTTGAGTAAGCCAAAGTGGACCCCACCACAACGAATGTTTCACTAAACTTGGTGACTCACAACCTCGTGAGGCACAGTCAGCAGGATTCCATTCTCCCGGAACATGTCTCCAGTGCAACAAGACCTCCGAATTCTGGATTTGAGAAACCCGATTAGCGACAAAAACCTCCAACGCGTGAACAGATGCTCGCAACCATGAGAGAACAATCTGGCTATCTGTCCAAGCAAACACGTTATCAATATGAACTGTTTGCTCCAACGTCGAAACTACGTGATTTAATAGGCGAGTCAGGAGGACAGCTCCAGATAGCTCCAACTTAGGGATTGTAAGACGTGATCGGATAGGAGCGACCTTACTTTTGGCCATGATAAGCTTAACAGCTACAACTCCCGAACTATCAATAGTTCGAATATATACGGCGGCTGCATAGCCACATACCGAGGCGTCACAGAAACCATGAAGGCTAGCCTTAAATTTTCCCGGAGGCAAGATAGACCTCTCCATTCGGATTCGATGAATATCAGGGAGGGACGAAACAAACCTAATCCAACTTTCCAACAAATCCCCTGTGAGAGGCGCGTCCCAAGTCAAGCCCTGCAACCAAAGTTTCTGAAGGAAACACTTGGCCCAAAATACCACCGGAGTCAACCAACCGTTTGGATCAAAGATCCGTGCTACGGTTGACAGCACCAAGCGCTTTGTCCAGGTTTTGTTAACTTCCAAATCCTGTACCCGAAACGTAAATATATCCGATACCGGCTGGTACTGAACACCCAAAACAGCCACAGTATCGGGAGTGTCTATATTTTGGAAGATGTGAGGATCCTGCTGGTGATCATTTGGTACGCCATTAAGAACCACTTCGGAGTTAGATAACCATTTCCGCAATTCATAACCACCAGCTTTAAGGATACCTATCAACTCATCACGTAAAACTAACGCTTCTTCCTCAGTGGCAGCCCCCGTGCAGATGTCATCAACATAAACATCACTCGACATCACGGCGGATGCCCTAGGAAATCTTAGACGTTCGCGCTCTGCCAACTCCAATAACGTACGAATTGCAATAAAAGGACTGGACTTTAGGCCGTATGTGTTCGTATTCAACTCAAACACCGTTTTGGGCTGTGAATCTTGTTCTCGCCACAAGATTAATTGAAACCGACGGTCGTCCGGGTGGATCATCGTCTGACGAAACATCATCCGGATATCCGCAACAAAGACCACCTGATGTCTGCGAAAATTAGTGAGGATATCACAAATATCGCGATGAAGTTTCGGACCAGCATGCAAACACTGATTAAGTGACACACCATTACTGGTGGGCGCGGAACCATCAAAAACTACCCTTATTTTTCCCGCCTTAAACACCGCATGGTGGGGAATGAAGTAGTGTTCCTGCGTACGCCAATCAAAATTTGATACGGACATGTGCCCGAGTGCCAAATATTCCCGCATGAAATCTATGTATTTCTGCCGAAACATGATGTCCCGTTTCATACGCCTCTCCATAGAAGCTAACCTCTTTTCAGCTAACATAATCGACTGACCAAGGCGGGGACGAGATACCAAGAAGGGCAACCTCGTGACAAACTGTCCAGAAACCAAACGACCTGTGTTATTCTGAAAGAATGACTCACACTCCAGGTGTTCCGGGTTGTCACGTGGTGCCATAGGAGGCTCTTCAATCTCCCAAAATCTCTTAACAGCCTCATTTAGGGAAACACCTATCTGAATATTACTATACTCCCCGTGAGGGTGGGTCGGAAATACCGGTCCCATAATTACATGACCGAGATCTGTCAGCACAGAAATTAAACCACCTGACTGAAGAAGCCTACTACCACCTAAATGAAGCAATCCTAAAACATCTGACCCCAGAAGTAAATCTACTGGACCTGGAACATGAAAAGTGGGATCAGCTAGGGTTAATCCTGATGTGAGATTGATAACTTCTGACGGCAAAGTTATTAGCGGATGACGACCTACAACGTTGTCCAATACAATCGCTATAGCTGTAATTCGTGGACGAGGAGACCGAAGGGGAGAGAAGGTGAGTGAGACTTGTCCCACCCAACCGGGAACCTTAGCTCCACCTACTCCGACAATATGGTCTCCACCAGGATCAACCTTTAGCTGCAACAGATTCACCAAACGTGTTGACACAATACACCCCTGAGCACCAGAATCCAAAATCGCTCGCGCGGTTACAAAACCTCCCGATGAGGAACCAACGCAAAGCTGAGCGGTAGGCAACAAAACAGTCAACGGTGATCGGGTAGAAGCTAAGCATAATTGTAGTCAATAGGCCAAATGTGGATCATTCGGCGCATCATAACTGTTATTCCGAACAGTAGGATCATCCCAAGGCTGAAGGGGTTGATAATCATTACGAGCATAGATCTGACGTTGATAAACACCATGTAAGCGAGGCCACTGTAAATAAGACAGTGATCTGCTATTATGGTGGTTCTCATGGCCACTGGAGCGAGCACGCCCGCCCGTGGGCAGCTGTTGCTGACCCTCCGAGGCATCAGAATATCGGCGTGATCCCCTGCCGCGACCCGCGGGAACTGTCTGGATGCCTGGAAATCCTGGACCATTCGATCCTGTTCGATCGTCAGGAACTGGCATCTCTACTGGAGCAGCAGACAGCTGGGTCGATCTATTCTGATTTCCACAAAGAAGAAGATGATGCCTGCCACCACACTGACTACATGGGCGAGGTGTCGGGCACTGAGAAGCAAGATGACCGTCCAAACAATAATAACACCAATTACGTTGGCGCGCTATGTTGCGGCGGGCCTGCCAACGCAATTGTCTAAACTTAATACAAGACGTAGCACGATGAGCGGAATCCCTACAATAGTTACAACGAGTTTTCTGAGGCTCTGTGAGATTCGCGTTGCAAGCACGTAATTCGCGACGGCGGTCCACACGTGTCGGTTGCAGCCTTGTCTTTTGGCTGACCTTGGACGCCTCGGGTGGAGGAACGTTATCCACACGACGACACTCGTCTTCCAAAAACAAAACTAAATCATCAAACCGAGGAAGAGACGTAACCGAATCACCGCCGTACTCTCGATCAAACCTGTCCCGTAAATCGTGAGAAAGTTTGTTTAAGACTATATGCAATAATAAAAAACACCAAGAAGCTACCGGCAATTCTAAACGTTTTAGACCATTAATTGCAACCAATAACGGGTTAAGTAGATGCAACCGCAAGTCCTGAGTTCCGGAAATCTTCGGAAGGCTCAAAATTGTGGACACATGATTGTCCGCTAACAACCGAACATTTTGATACCTTCGATACAGTAAGTTCCTAGCAATCTCATAGTTTGCGTCAACAATGTCTAAATGTTGAACAAGACCCTTAGGTTCTCCCGTAAGAGAAGCCATCAAATAGGCGAGTTTCTGAGCCGGAGTAAAATCCCGTCGCGAATGTACCAGACTTTCGTACAAGTTTATATAAGCCACCCATTGGCTTAAGTCACCATCAAAGCGGGGCAAATCTAATTGTGGTAATTTGCTAAACAATGCCTGCGAATAGGACCCATCAGACTGTTTAGTGTCGCCACCTTGTGGCGCCTTCAAATCACCCACAGCTTGACGTATCTGGTCTGCCAAATCATCCGCTTGATCTACATCGGCATTAATTTTATCCATAACTTCCGTCTCTAAACTCATTTCCAACAGTGCGCGGTGAGCGTCATATAAATCGGACAACTGTTTATCTAAGGATTCATACCGGGACAATAAAGCCTGAACCCGATCCTTGCGACCTATATTTAAAACGGCCGAGCCGAGCCAACGCAACACAGAAGCTATACGAGATGTATATTTACTCGTCATTATTACAACAACTTAAAAATCAAAACTTGAATAGTCTATAAACCGGTTGTTTAACACTAAAACGCAACAAATAATACTATAGGCCGATACCAACGAGTGTCTATAATATTGCGTTGAAAGGAATTTAAACCTATTCAATAAACTCACTACCTGAGTAAACAAAGGAGACCGTAATTAGTAACAATGCAACATATGTACCTACGGATGCTCGATGCAAGCCGCTGCCGGATAGCCGACTTATTATAACGTAAACAAATTCACATAAAAATACGGTTCGTAATTACGTCACTATACGTACTTTTAATAGTTACGATTAATAATCCAAATTACTATTTTAGTAATAAATTAAAACCAAACCCGAATGAAATATAACGGAAACACAAAATAATTGTACCACGGGAATAGAACCTACGCACTCCGTCTTCGATCGCCAACCGTTCGAGCGCTCGGCGCGGCGCTCAACCGCCGAGCCGCGCGGCACCGTGTGCGCAGCGTTCGAGAACGTTCAATTATTTGTGCACTCGCGGGTAGATAGATATCACACGCAAAACGTAACTTTAAATGCCGATATTACCAGAACCGAAAAGGAAACCACGCTCTGCTACCACAATTTTTGTACAGTACAAACAGGGATCGGCGAACCTGGTACAAAACCCACATACGTAGTGCGTGCGATAAATCTATCACTCACCTCAAGCCTCGCGGATCCGTTCATGAAGGTCACGCTGAGGGGTAACGCTGTTGTCGGTCAGTAAGGTAGTACGGGAATGGGGGATCCCCAGGGAAGAATAAAATCGTTACAAAGCACCAGGAGATCTACAGGGAGAGTAGGTACGTAGATATGCGTCTCGTCTAAAATGGGCCCAGCGCCGACGTGACCGGCACGTCCACCACGTGGCGACAAATCTTAGGTACACTGGCACACCGTTAACAGTTAGAGTCTATCCGGAACCGAATGTTAGCACCACCAACCAAAGTAGTACATTAAGTCTCCATAAACTATCGCGTTACACACCGCTCGAAAAAACACGCGTACAAGTTCGCGCGCACGACCTATATCGATGACGTCGCGAAACCGAAACTTTTAATACTGCGTGGGCGCACGTCCGTTCAACACAGCCCCCGATGGCCTACTTTTTTACTAGCCGTGCCGTCGGCTAGGCTCGGGTCACGAATCTTACCGAAACAAATATCGAAGATGCCCGATCGCAATACGCACCGCACCGCAGGATGTTTTATTCCGAACACTAACCTTTTTTTTTTTTTTTTTTTTTTTTTTTTTTTTTTTTTTGTCGCGGGGAAAAGTGTTTTACCACTGCCGCCGCGCCCGGGGGGGTGGACGCGGCGGGTATGTCGGGTTCGCCGGCCTTACGACCCAGCGCCGTGATGCCCGGGAGAGATGGTCGACATCCGGGCGACGCTGGGCCGCGTCCCTAACAAATTCCCTACACCGGCAATACCGACTAAAAACCCCGCGGTGGCCTACTTCGGCGCATGAGTGGGGCGGCCCCGGGGTATCCTGAGATAGCCTCGGATTGCTACCGGAACCGCCCCTGCGCGGTGCCGCCTTGCGGCCCGTCTCCGATTTGGGGGGGCTCAGAAGCCCCCGCCGCCGAAGGACGCCCTCGGCGTCTACGGCAGCACGAGGCCGACCGTCCGTGCTGCCGTCCGTCCCGGGGTCGCAAGTACGATAGTACTATAAGGGGCGCACAGCCCCCCGCTGCGCGCCCGCGACCCCGGAAGGCCCCTATTAGTCGCCTCTTACGACAGGCAAGGGTTACCGTGGTGGAATTCTCCAAACGCCCCCATTCCACAGGGCGGGAGACGCCGGTCAGTCGTCCACCCGGCGCCTCCTTCGTCTCCTTTGGCGGCGGGCGGGATCGCTCTGCTCACGATCCCGCTCGGCGCTCTCCTTCTGCGAGATGACGCGCTCACAGAAGGAGACCGCCGCTCGCCATGACCTCCGGCTGCCGACCATGGCGGACACCACGGCCGGCAGCGAGAGGTCTCCTCCGACGACTGCTATGAGAGCGCTGCGCTCCTCCACCCAGGCTGGGCACTCCTCTAGAGTGTGTTGGGCCGTGTCCTCGCGGCAGTTGCCACAGTGGTGGCACACGGCGGACGCCTCTTTTCCGGCTATACGACACAGGTACGAGCCGAAACACCCGTGGCCCGTCAGCACCTGTGTCAGCCGGAATGTAGGCGCACCGTGGCGCCTGTCTAACCACTCTCTTAGGACAGGTCGCACTGCCGCGACGGTCCTCAAGCCCGAACTCGGGCTCTCCAGCCTGGCATGCCACTCCTCCACGGCGGCTCTGCGGAACCTGGCCGCAATCTCCCTCGGGGCAAGCCTCTCCCGATGACGGGACGCCCCCTCCCGCCAGTGGAACGCTGACGAGAGGGACCGGGCGTCCAAGTCCCAAGGGAGAGTGCCGGCCAACACGCAGGCCGCCTCGTGGGAGACCGTGCGGTAGCCCCTGATTATCCGCTGCGCCACCAGACGCTGCGGTTTGCGCAGCAAGGCGACGCAGCGGGCGCTCAGGGACCCGGCCCATACGGGTGAACCGTACAGGGCCATGGACCGCACGACTCCAGCGTACAGACTCCGGCAAGGGTTACCGGGACCTTCGAGGTTCGGCAGCAGGCTCCCAAGCGCGCCCGCTGCCCGCACCAACTTCGGCGACAACATCTCAAAGTGGGCGCGGAAGTCCCACCGGCTACTCAATATCAATCCCAAATACTTCATTGTGGTGCCGATGGGAATCCGCACCCCCTCCACAGTTATGTGAGCCCCTGCAGGTGGCCCACGCCGAGGCCCGTGAAAACACAGGGCCTCGGTTTTCTCCAGTGCCACCGAGAGGCCCAGTCGCCGAATCCTGCCCACCACCTGTTCGGTTCCGAACGAGGCGAGCAGGATGGCATCCTCGAAACATCCCGACGTCGCTGTCACCAGGGTGTCGTCCGCGTAGCAGACAACAGCGACGCCTCGGGGGTTGGTACCACGGAGAACCCAGTCATAACCGATGTTCCACAGTAGCGGGCCCAGAACTGAGCCCTGTGGAACACCGGCAGACATGGCCCTCCGGTGCCACCCAGCGGCGCCCGGATACACTACATACCTATCAGATAGGTACGAGTGCACCAGACGACGCAAATAAAGTGGCACCATGTGGTACCGCAGTGCCTCATGTATGCAGGCCCAGGGCAAGGTGTTGAAGGCGTTGGCGATGTCGAGCGACACCGCCACCACCACCTTACCCCGGGCAACTGCATCCTCCGCGTGCGCCTTGACCCGCAGAATCGCATGCACCGTGGACCGGCCATGCCGGAAACCGAACTGGCAGTCCGCCAAGTCCGGCCCGGCCCCCTCTAGGTGCTCGACGAGGCGAGCGTGCACGATCCGCTCGAAGAGCTTGCAGACCTCGTCGAGCAACACGATTGGCCGGTAGGCCGATGGCGATTCTACGGGTCGACCCTCCTTCTTGAGCAGGACCAGCTCTCCGGTTTTCCACCGGGATGGAAACTGGCCCTGCTCCAGGCACGCGGAGAAGAGGCCGCGGAGCCTCGCTCCCAGATGCTCGACGGCTAACACCCATGCGCGTCCGGGGATGCCGTCGAGACCCGGGGCGGCTTTCTTGGCCCGCAGCCGAAGCACCGCCACCCTCATTTCTTCGGGTGAAACCTCCGAAATAACCCTTGCCGAATCCAACGACGACGGCGTCGACGAGCGCGACGCCATCGGTGGAGGAGTGACATCCTCCGTGGCCGGGAACAAAGCCGCGACGACCTCCTGGACGAGGTCGCCCCGGAGACTCTGCGTCAGCGGGGGCGCCCATGGGCGGAGCTGTCTCAACGCCACACGGTATGGACGCCCCCACGGGTCGCTGTCGAGAGTGCTCCGGGACTCTGCCTGAGCCGCGGACTTTGCCCTCGCGATGGCCACGTGCAGCGCTCTCTTAGCCTCCCTGTGGAGGCCGTGAAGCAGCCGCTCCTGGTCCTCGTCGCCGGGTAGACGAATCCGGCGACGACGGTGCCTGGACAGCTGACGGAGGGCGGCTACGCAGGACGCGCGCAGCCGCGTGAGCTCCGCCGACCACCAGAACACCTGGCGCTTCTCCGGGAGGCGTCGGACCTGGGGCATGGCAGCGTCGCAGACGCGCGACATCGCCGCCCCGAACCACTTCGCCTCCTCCTCGACCCATACCGGCCCGTCCGGTACGGGCACCAGCGCCTGGGCCAGAGCGGCCTCCTTCAGGGCCTCAACACCGAGGCGACTTAAAGCCCAGCGTGGGCCGTCCAATCGCGGGACGGTCGGTCCCCCACCCGACCGGGTGGTTGGAGACGAGGTGACGTCGAACCGAATGTATCGGTGATCCGACAACGTCTCCTCGCCCACCAGGACCCTCCAGTCCCGGACACGGCGGGCTAGGGCCGGGGTGGCGAACGTGATGTCCACCACCGAACCGCCGTTATGCCTCACGCACGTGTCCTCGGTCCCGCGATTCACGACGGCCAAGCCGGACGAGATCGCCCATTCCTCCAGGGCCTCGCCGCGCACGTCGGTCGCCGACGAACCCCAAGCCAAAGACTTGGCGTTGAAGTCGCCGGCGACGAGGACGGGGCGAGGCTGACTGTCTTGCACCACCAGGGCCCCCAGCCGAGTGAGGAAATGCTCAAACTCGGCTTGGGATCTATTGGGGGAGAAATACACTCCCACAATCCAGACCCCCCCCAACAGAACCGCCACACATCCCGAACCCTTCGCTACTTTTTCAAAGGGCTGGGAGCCGGCGGCGCCCCGGGTGATGACGGCCACCGAGCCGTCCAGGTCCCCTGCCCAGTCGTCCCTGGGGGGAACAAAGTACGGCTCGGCGACCACAGCCACTTGTATCGACCACTGCGCGAGGCTTTGGACCAGCAGGTCCTGGGCCCTGGCGCAGTGGTTAATATTCGCCTGGAGGAATCGTTGCGCCATATTAATGGGCGATCTCCATGGGTGCCGCGCGGGTGGACGGGTCGGGCCGCGTCACAACCGCCGCGCCCTGACCGCGATTACCGCGGCGAGGACGGGCGGAGGCAACACAGGCCTTGGCGCCCACTCGGTGCCCCGCGGGCTTGCCCGCACCTGCACAGATTGTGCAGTGCGGCTCCGCGGAGCACTCTCTGGCCTTGTGGCCCGACTGGCCGCAGCGGTAGCAGACCCCGCTGCGGTCACATTCGTCCGTGCAGTGCGTCCGCACGTGCCCCCTGAAGAGGCAGCGGAAGCACCGCAATGGCCTCGGCTCCAAGAGCTGGACCCGCGCCGACACCCAACCAATTAGGACGCGTCCTGCCCTAACAATTTTGTCCGCGGCCTTGGCCGGGCACCGCACCCATGCCGCGCCAAGGCCCGAACGGTCGGGGCGGATCTCCCCGACCTTGACGTCCGCCGATGAACAACCGCCTGCCCCTGCGAGGGCCACCGCGATCATCTCCGGGTCAGCGGACGCGTCTAACCCGGAGACGCGCAATTCCGCGGTCTTACATGGGCGGGAGACCCGAACGACGGTCTCCAGCTCCGTGCCGCGGAATACGGCCCTCATTCGCTCGGCGAGGGTGTCCGCCCTCGCCTCCGTCTCTGGGCCGGGCACCTCGTAGAGGTACCCGCCCGTGGCCATTAGATGGGCCCGCATCTCCGATATGCCCAGGTCAGTGAGGCGGACGTTGGCCATCACCTCACGGAGGACCTGGGCATATGTAATACCCTTCGCCAGCCCCTCGGGCGACACTGTCACGGTGACAGCTGCCTTTCGGGGCAGGCGAATTTTGGGCTCCGGTCGGCGCTGCTGCGGCTGAGGCCGCTGCTGCGACAGCGCTGTGGCCGGAGCACCCGATGCGGGCCGGGGAGCCTTTTTCTTCCCCTTCTTTGTTACCACCACCCAACCCTCATCCAAAGTGGTAGGCGGTGGCGGCAACGGGCGGGGCGCAGGGACGGGTTGTGCCTGTGCAGGGCCATTTTTCTTTCTCTTCCCCCCCTTCTGTGGGGGGAGAATCGGCCTGGCCGGGGCGGGCCCAGGCGCGGCGGCAGGGGCAAGCCGAGGAGCTGCTGCAAGGGTAGGCAGGGCAGATGATTTGCCCTTGCCTTTCCCCTTTGGGCCAACTGCGGTAGGTAGGGCAGAGGATGGCCCCGCCACGGCAACGGGTGGAAGAGCAGGCCACTCTCCAGCCCGGTCTCTAGCCCTGTCTCTGGCCTCTCTAGCCCTATCGGCGGCCAGGGGTGGCCGAACGATGGGCTCCGGGGGCAGCCGCATGGCTAAGGCCTCGAATCGCACGTCTACTATATTTAGCAGACGGCGCTCGAATTCGCCCAGGCGATCGCTCCGGCCAGCGGTTTCCCCGGATACGGTCCTGGGCTGTGAACCTCCGAGCGACTTCACAGTATCAAGGAGCTCCTCGAGTACCTTCTGTTGAGCCGCCTGGGCGGCCTTTAGTTGGGCGATTTCTCGCGCCAACGACGCCTTTTCGGCCTCCAGGCGGGCCACCTCGACCGGAGCCGGCTCCTCGGCTCTTTTAATGAGCTCGCTGACAGCGAGATTGAGGCCCTGCTTAAAAGTCCCCTTTAAGTTTTTGGACTTCTGGGCAATGTCCCTTATAGATGACGCCATCCGTAGGCGCCAGTCTTGTTGTACGAAAGGCGCCTCATTCATCTCCGATGACTCGGCCTCATCATCGGATACAGCTACCACCTTTTGGGCAGTAGGTCCGTCATCGCTGTCGCTCGAGATCTGCGTTTCAAGGTGATCTCGGCGACTCCTCTTACCTAGAGAGGAGGATGTCTCCACTCCAGCCCCTAGATCAAGAGCTGGAACAGCCGACATTCCCCTCACAGACACCTTGGTCTGTCCAGGGTCGCAAGCGTCCGCCGGAACAGACAACTTCTCCACTAACACTACTGGGGTTTTTGTTTTTGAGAATGTTAATTTCATGTTTGTCCCACGAGTATGGGGGAAATAAGCGTCCACCCAGCCAGAGCCCCCTGTAGCTGGGTAAGCCTACGGTGTAACCCGCCGGAGTGTCGGCCGGTACTCCGACGGGGGTCGCACTAGAGACCGAACTACCCATCGGCCATGCATCCCCTCGCGGTGCGCCGCCGCTTGGGATTCGGGGTGACTTTTTATAGAGGTTTTCTCCCTCGCGGTCCGGGCGGCTAAGCCAAGACCCTCGGTCCGGTCGAAGCGCGAGACATGACCACAGACCTCCGAGACCGGATTACGATATTCGACGGTGACAGTAAAGAGGAGCATCCCCTCCACTGTCTGCTCGGCGGCGGGATTAGCGCACACCGAGCCCGCCGATGCCCCCAGGACAGAACCCAGGGGTGCCCCAAAAACCCTCCCCACTAGACGACGGCCGCCGCAACAGGCGACGACCGCCAACCAGCCTCGTCAGGATATTAGCCGTGGTCACGGATGAAAGCAGACGAAAATTCGAAACCGTCTTCATCCGTGACCGCCGTTGCCCAGGGTGCACCACGTGGAGGTTTCCTGACTTCGCACCCCAACCTAACCTAACCTTTTTTTTTTTTTTTTTTTTTTTTTTTTTTTTTTTTTTTTTTTTTTTTTTTTGTCGCGGGGAAAAGTGTTTTACCACTGCCGCCACGCCCGGGGGGGTGGACGCGGCGGGTATGTCGGGTTCGCCGGTCTTACGACCCAGCGCCGTGATGCCCGGGAGAGATGTTCGACATCCGGGCGACGCTGGGCCGAGTCCCTAACACTATATACACCCTACACCGGCAATACCGACTAAAAACCCCGCGGTGGCCTTCTTCGGCGCTTGAGTGGGGCGGTCCCGGGGTATCCGGAGATAGACTCGGATTGCTACCGGAACCGCCCCTGCGCGGTGCCGCCTTGCGGCCCGTCTCCAATTTGGGGGGGGCTCAGAAGCCCCCGCCGCCGAAGGACGCCCTCGGCGTCTACGGCAGCACGAGGCCGACCGTCCGTGCTGCCGTCCGTCCCGGGGCCGCATGTACAATAGTACTAAAAGGGGCGCACAGCCCCCCGCTGCGCGCCCGCGACCCCGGAAGGCCCCTATAAGTCGCCTCTTACGACAGGCAGGGGATACCGTGGTGGAATTCTCCAAACGCCCCCATTCCACAGGGCGGGAGACGCCGGTCAGTCGTCCACCCGACGTCTCCTTCGTCTCCTTTGGCGGCGGGCGGGATCGTTCTGCTCACGATCCCGCTCGGCGCTCTCCTTCTGCGAGATGACGCGCTCGCAGAAGGAGACCGTCGCACGCCATGACCCCCGGCTGCCGACCATGGCGGACACCACGGCCGGCAGCGAGAGGTCGCCTCCGACGACTGCTGTGAGAGCGCTGCGCTCCTCCACCCAGGCTGGGCACTCCTGAAGAGTGTGTTGGGCCGTGTCCTCGCGGCAGTTGCCACAGTGGTGGCACACGGCGGACGCCTCCTTCCCGGCTATGCGACACAGGTACGCACCAAAACACCCGTGCCCCGTCAGTACCTGTGTCAGCCGGAACGTAGGCGCACCGTGGCGCCTGTCCAGCCACTGTTCGAGGACAGGTCGCACTGCCGCGACGGTCCTCAAGCCCGAACTCGGGCTCTCCAGCCTGGCATGCCACTCCTCCACGGCGGCTCTGCGGAACCTGGCCGCAATCTCCCTCGGGGCAAGCCTCTCTCGATTCCGGGACGCCCCCTCCCGCCAGTGGAACGCTGACGAGAGGGACCGGGCGTCCAAGTCCCAAGGGAGAGTGCCGGCCAACACGCAGGCCGCCTCGTGGGAGACCGTGCGGTAGCCCCTGATTATCCGCTGCGCCACCAGACGCTGCGGTTTGCGCAGCAAGGCGACGCAACGGGCGTTCAGGGACTCGGCCCATACGGGTGAACCGTACAGGGCCATCGACCGCACGACTCCCGCGTACAGACTCCGGCAAGGGTTACCGGGACCTTCGAGGTTCGGCAGCAGGCTCCCAAGCGCGCCCGCTGCCCGCACCAATTTCGGCGACAACTTCTCAAAGTGGGCGCGGAAGTCCCACCGGCTACTCAAAATTAACCCCAAATACTTCATCGTAGAGCCGATGGGAATCCGCACCCCCTCCACAATGATGTGGGCCCCTGCAGGTGGCCTTCGCCGAGGCCCGTGGAAAAACAGGGCCTCGGTTTTGTTCAAGGCCACCGTGAGGCCCAGTCGCCGAATCCTGCCCACAACCTCTTCGGTACCGGAGGAGGCGAGCAGGATGGCATCCTCGAATGAACCGGCCGTCGCTGTCACCAAAGTGTCGTCCGCGTAGCAGACGACAGCGACGCCCCGGGGGTTGGTACCACGGAGGACCCAATCGTAGCCGATGTTCCACAATAGCGGGCCCAGTACTGAGCCCTGTGGAACACCGCAAGACATGGCCCTCTGGTGCCAGCCGGCGGCGCCCGGATACACTATGTACCGATTTGACAGGTACGAGTGCACCAAGCGCCGCAGGTAAGCCGGCACCGCGTGGTACCGCAGTGCTTCATGAATGCAGCCCCAGGGCAAGGTGTTGAATGCGTTGGCGATGTCGAGCGACACCGCCACCACCACCTCACCCCGCGCAACTGCATCCTCCGCGTGCGCCTTGACCCGCAGAATCGCGTGGACCGTGGATCGGCCCTGCCGGAACCCGTACTGACAATCTGCCAGGTCCGGCCCGGCCCCCTCAAGGTGCTCGACGAGGCGAGCGTGTATAATGCGCTCGAAAAGTTTGCACACCTCGTCGAGCAACACGATGGGCCGGTAGGCCGATGGCGACTCTGCAGGTCGACCCTCCTTCTGGAGCAGGACCAACTTGCCGGTTTTCCACCGGGACGGAAAGTGGCCCTGCTCCATGCACGCGGAAAATAGGCCGCGTAGCCTCGCCCCCAGATGCTCGACGGCCAGCACCCATGCGCGTCCGGGGATGCCGTCGAGACCAGGAGCGGTTTTCTTGGCCCGCAGCCGAAGCACCGCCACCCTCATTTCTTCGGGTGAAACCTCCGGGATAACCCTTGCCGAATCCAACGACGACGGCGTCGGCGAACGCGACGCCATCGGTGGAGGAGTGACATCCTCCGTGGCCGGGAACAAAGCCGCGACGACCTCCTGGACGAGGTCGCCCCGGAGACTCTGCGTCAGCGGGGGCGCCCATGGGCGGAGCTTTCTCAACGCCACACGGTACGGACGCCCCCACGGGTCGCTGTCGAGAGTGCTCCGGAACTCAGTTTGAGCTGCAGACTTTGCCCTCGCAATGGCCACGTGCAGCGCTCTCTTAGCCTCCTTGTGGAGGCCGTGAAGCAGGCGCTCCTGGTCCTCGTCGCCGGGAAGACGGATCCGGCGACGACGGTGCCTGGACAGCTGGCGGAGGGCGACTACGCAGGACGCGCGCAGCCGCGTGAGCTCCGCCGACCACCAGAACACCTGGCGCTTCTCTGGGAGACGTCGGACCCGAGGCATGGCTGCGTCGCAGACGCGCGACATCGCCGCCCCGAGCCATTCCGCCTCCTCGTCGACCCGTACCGGCCCGTCCGGCACGGGCACCAGCGCCTGGGCCAGAGCGGCCTCCTTCAGGGCCTCAACTTCGAGGCGACAAATTGCCCAGCGAGGGCCGTCCGATCGCGGGACGGTCCGTCCCCCACCCGACCGGGTGGTTGGGGACGAGGCGACGTCGAACCGAATGTATCGGTGATCCGACAACGTCTCCTCGCCCACCAGGACCCTCCAGTCCCGGACACGGCGGGCTAGGGCCGGGGTGGCGAACGTGATGTCCACCACCGAACCGCCGTTATGCCTCACGCACGTGTCCGCCGTCCCGCGATTCGCGACGGCCAAGCCGGACGAGATCGCCCATTCCTCCAGGGCCTCGCCCCGCGCGTCAGTCACCGACGAACCCCAAGCCAAGGACTTGGCGTTGAAGTCGCCGGCGACGAGGACGGGGCGAGGCTGACTGCCTTGCACCACCAGGGCCCCCAGCCGAGTGAGGAAGTGCTCAAACTCGGCCAGGGATCTGTTGGGGGAGAAATACACTCCCACAACCCAAACCTCCCCCAACAGGACTGCCACGCATCCCGAGCCCTTCACGACTTTTTCGAAGGGCGAGGAGCCGGCTGCGCCCCTGGTGATGACGGCCACCGAGCTGTCGAGGTCCCCTGCCCAGTCATCCCGGGGGGGAACAAAATAAGGCTCGGCGACCACAGCCACATGTATCGACCACTGCGCAAGGCTTTGGACCAATAAGTCTTGGGCCCTGGCGCAGTGGTTAATATTCGCCTGGAGGAACCGTTGCGCCATATTAATGGGCGATCTCCATCGGTGCGTCTCGGCGGGACGGGTCCGGCCGCGTCACAACCGCCGCGCCCTGACCGCGATTACTGCGGCGAGGGCGGACGGAGGCGACGCAAGCTTTGGCGCCCACCTGGTGCCCCGCGGGTTTGCCAGCACCTGCACAGATTGTGCAGTGCGGTTCCGCGGAGCACTCCTTGGCCTTGTGGCCCGTTTGACCGCAGCGGTAGCAGATCCCGCTACGGTCGTGCTCGTCGTTGCAGTGCCTCCGCACATGCCCTCTATGCAGGCAGCGGAAGCACCGCATGGGCCTGGCCTCCAAGAGCTGGACCCGCGCCGCCACCCAGCCGATTAGGACGCGTCCTGCCCTAATTACTTTATCTGCGGCCTTGGCGGGGCAACGCACCCACACCGCGCCAAGGCCCGAGCGGTCGGAGCGGATCTCTCCGACCTTAAACTCCTCTTTCGCACTGCCGCCGGCACTAGCGAGGGCCGTCGCGATCATGTCCGGGTCGGCGGACGCGTCCAGCCCGGACACCCGCAGTTCCGCGGTCTTGCAGGGGCGGGAAATACGCACTGCAACTTCTAACTCCGTCCCGCGGAACACGGCCCTCATACGCTCGGCGAGAGCGTCAGCCCTCGCCTCAGTCTCTGGGCCGGGTACTTCGTACAGGTACCCGCCTGTCGCCATTAGCCGAGCCTGCATCTCGGCGATGCCCAGGTCGGCGAGGCGCACATTTGCTAGCACCTCGCGCAAAACCTGGGCATACGTCACGCCATTCGCCAACCCCTCCGGCGTCACCGTAATTGTGACGGCCGCCTTGCGGGGCAGGCGAATTTTCGGCGGTTCTTGCCGACGCTGTTGCGGCTGGGGCCGCTTTGGTGTGGCACCAGCCACCGACTGTGGGGCTCCAGATATAACCTGGGGAGATTTCTTTTTCGCCCCCTTCTTCTTTACCACCATCGTCCAGCCCTCTTCGATGACCGCAGGGGCAGGCGGCGGTGGACGTGGCGCCGGGAACCTAACCTAACCTAACCTTTTTTTTTTTTTTTTTTTTTTTTTTTTTTTTTTTTTGTCGCGGGGAAAAGTGTTTTACCACTGCCGCCGCGCCCGGGGGGGGTGGACGCGGCGGGTATGTCGGGTTCGCCGGCCTTACGACCCAGCGCCGTGATGCCCGGGAGAGATGGTCGACATCCGGGCGACGCTGGGCCGAGTCCCTAGCCCTATTTACACCCTACACCGGCAATACCGACTAAAAACCCCGCGGTGGCCTTCTTCGGCGCTTGAGTGGGGCGGTCCCGGGGTATCCGGAGATAGACTCGGATTGCTACCGGAACCGCCCCTGCGCGGTGCCGCCTAGCGGCCCGTCTCCAATTTGGGGGGGGCTCAGAAGCCCCCGCCGCCGAAGGACGCCCTCGGCGTCTACGGCAGCACGAGGCCGACCGTCCGTGCTGCCGTCCGTCCCGGGGTCGCATGTACAAAAGTACTAAAGGGGCGCACAGCCCCCCGCTGCACGCCCGCGACCCCGGAAGGCCCCTATAAGTCGCCTCTTACGACAGGCAGGGGATACCGTGGTGGAATTCTCCAAACGCCCCCATTCCACAGGGCGGGAGACGCCGGTCAGTCGTCCACCCGGCGCCTCCTACGTCTCCTTTGGCGGCGGGCGGGATCGTTCTGCTCACGATCCCGCTCTGCGCTCTCCTTCTGCGAGATGACGCGCTCGCAGAAGGAGACCATCGCACGCCATGACCCCCGGCTGCCGACCATGGCGGACACCACGGCCGGCAGCGAGAGGTCGCCTCCGACGACTGCTGTGAGAGCGCTGCGCTCCTCCACCCAGGCTGGGCACTCCTGAAGAGTGTGTTGGGCCGTGTCCTCGCGGCAGTTGCCACAGTGGTGGCACACGGCGGACGCCTCCTTCCCGGCTATGCGACACAGGTACGCACCAAAACACCCGTGCCCCGTCAGTACCTGTGTCAGCCGGAACGTAGGCGCGCCGTGGCGCCTGTCCAGCCACTGTTCGAGGACAGGTCGCACTGCCACGACGGTCCTCAAGCCCGAACTCGGGCTCTCCAGCCTGGCATGCCACTCCTCCACGGCGGCTCTGCGGAACCTGGCCGCAATCTCCCTCGGGGCAAGCCGCTCCCGATGTTGGGACGCCCCCTCCCGCCAGTGGAACGCTGACGAGAGGGACTTGGCGTCCAAGTCCCAAGGGAGAGTGCCGGCCAACAAGCAGGCCGCCTCGTGGGAGACCGTGCGGTAGCCCCTGATCATCCGCTGCGCCACCAGACGCTGCGGTTTGCGCAGCATGGCGACGCATCGGGCGCTCAGGGACTCAGCCCATACGGGTGAACCGTACAGGGCCATCGACCGCACGACTCCAGCGTACAGACTCCGGCAAGGGTTACCGGGACCTTCGAGGTTCGGCAGCAGGCTCCCAAGCGCGCCCGCTGCCCGCACCAATTTCGGCGACAACTTCTCAAAATGGGCGCGGAAGTCCCACCGGCTACTCAAAATCAACCCTAAATATTTCATCGTAGAGCCGATGGGAATCCGCACCCCCTCCACTGTGATATGGGCCCCTACAGGTGGCCTCCGCCGAGGCCCGTGAAAGAACAGGGCCTCGGTTTTGTTCAGGGCCACCGTGAGGCCCAGTCGCCGAATCCTGCCCACCACCTCTTCGGTACCGGAGGAGGCGAGCAGGATGGCATCCTCGAAAGAACCGGCCGTCGCTGTCACCAAAGTGTCGTCCGCGTAGCAGACGACAGCGACGCCCCGGGGGTTGGTACCACGGAGGACCCAATCGTAGCCGATGTTCCACAACAGCGGGCCCAGTACTGAGCCCTGTGGAACACCGCAAGACATGGCCCTCTGGTGCCAGCCGGCGGCGCCCGGATACACTATGTACCGATTTGACAGGTACGAGTGCACCAAGCGCCGCAGGTAAGCCGGCACCGCGTGGTACCGCAGTGCTTCATGAATGCAGGCCCAGGGCAGGGTGTTAAATGCGTTGGCGATGTCAAGAGACACCGCCACGACTACTTTACCCTGGGCTGCTGCTTCCTCCGCGTGCGCTTTGACCCGCAGAATCGCGTGGACCGTGGATCGGCCCTGCCGGAACCCGTACTGGCAATCTGCCAGGTCCGGCCCGGCCCCCTCAAGGTGCTCGACGAGGCGAGCGTGTATAATGCGCTCGAAAAGTTTGCACACCTCGTCGAGCAACACGATGGGCCGGTAGGCCGATGGCGACTCTGCAGGTCGACCCTCCTTCTGGAGCAGGACCAACTTGCCGGTTTTCCACCGGGACGGAAAGTGGCCCTGCTCCATGCACGCGGAAAATAGGCCGCGGAGCCTCGCCCCCAGATGCTCGACGGCCAGCACCCATGCGCGTCCGGGGATGCCGTCGAGACCAGGAGCGGTTTTCTTGGCCCGCAGCCGAAGCACCGCCACCCTCATTTCTTCGGGTGAAACCTCCGGGATAACCCTTGCCGAATCCAACGACGATGGCGTCGACGAACGCGACGCCATCGGTGGAGGAGTGACATCCTCCGTGGCCGGGAACAAAGCCGCGACGACCTCCTGGACGAGGTCGCCCCGGAGACTCTGCGTCAGCGGGGGCGCCCATGGGCGGAGCTTTCTCAACGCCACACGGTACGGACGCCCCCACGGGTCGCTGTCGAGAGTACTCCGGAACTCAGTTTGAGCTGCAGACTTTGCCCTCGCAATGGCCACATGCAGCGCTCTCTTAGCCTCCTTGTGGAGACCGTGAAGCAGCCGCTCCTGGTCCTCGTCGCCGGGAAGACGGATCCGGCGACGACGGTGCCTGGACAGCTGGCGGAGGGCGACTACGCAGGACGCGCGCAGCCGCGTGAGCTCCGCCGACCACCAGAACACCTGGCGCTTCTCTGGGAGGCGTCGGACCCGAGGCATGGCTGCGTCGCAGACGCGCGACATCGCCGCCCCGAGCCATTCCGCCTCCTCGTCGACCCGTACCGGCCCGTCCGGCACGGGCACCAGCGCCTGGGCCAGAGCGGCCTCCTTCAGGGCCTCAACTTCGAGGCGACAAATTGCCCAACGAGGGCCGTCCGATCGCGGGACGGTCTGTCCCCCACCCGACCGGGTGGTTGGGGACGAGGCGACGTCGAACCGAATGTATCGGTGATCCGACAACGTCTCCTCGCCCACCAGGACCCTCCAGTCCCGGACACGGCGGGCTAGGGCCGGGGTGGCGAACGTGATGTCCACCACCGAACCGCCGTTATGCCTCACGCACGTGTCCGCCGTCCCGCGATTCGCGACGGCCAAGCCGGACGAGATCGCCCATTCCTCCAGGGCCTCGCCCCGCGCGTCAGTCACCGACGAACCCCAAACCAAGGACTTGGCGTTGAAGTCGCCGGCGACGAGGACGGGGCGAGGCTGACTGCCTTGCACCACCAGGGCCCCCAGCCGAGCGAGAAAGTGCTCAAACTCGGCCAGGGATCTGTTGGGGGAGAAATACACTCCCACGACCCAAACCCCCCCCAACAGGACCGCCACGCATCCCGAGCCCTTCACGACTTTTTCGAAGGGCGGGGAGCCGGCTGCGCCCCTGGTGATGACGGCCACCGAGCTGTCGAGGTCCCCCGCCCAGTCATCCCGGGGGGGAACAAAGTAAGGCTCGGCGACCACAGCCACATGTATCGACCACTGCGCAAGGCTTTGGACCAATAAGTCTTGGGCCCTGGCGCAGTGGTTAATATTCGCCTGGAGGAACCGTTGCGCCATATTAATGGGCGATCTCCATCGGTGCGTCTCGGCGGGACGGGTCCGGCCGCGTCACAACCGCCGCGCCCTGACCGCGATTACTGCGGCGAGGGCGGACGGAGGCGACGCAAGCTTTGGCGCCCACCTGGTGCCCCGCGGGTTTGCCAGCACCTGCACAGATTGTGCAGTGCGGTGCCGCGGAGCACTCCTTGGCCTTGTGGCCCGTTTGACCGCAGCGGTAGCAGATCCCGCTACGGTCGTGCTCGTCTTTGCAGTGCCTCCGCACATGCCCTCTATACAGGCATCGGAAGCACCGCATGGGCCTGGCCTCCAACAGCTGGACCCGCGCCGCCACCCAACCTATCAGGACGCGTCCTGTCCTGATAATTCTGTCTGCGGCCTTGGCGGGGCAACGCACCCACACCGCGCCAAGGCCCGAGCGGTCGGAGCGGATCTCTCCGACCTGAAAATCTTCTTTGGCACCTCCGCCGGCACTAACGAGGGCCGTCGCAATCATGTCCGGGTCGGCGGACGCGTCCAGCCCGGACACCCGCAGTTCCGCGGTCTTGCAGGGACGGGAAATACGTACTGCAATTTCTAACTCCGTCCCGCGGAACACGGCCCTCATTCGTTCGGCGAGGGTGTCTGCCCTCGCCTCAGTCTCTGGGCCGGGTACTTCGTACAAATACCCGCCCGTCGCCATGAGACGAGCCTGCATTTCGCCGATGCCCAGGTCGGCGAGGCGCACATTTGCAAGCACCTCGCGCAGAACCTGGGCATACGTCACGCCGTTCGCCAACCCCTCTGGCGTCACCGTAATTGTGACGGCCGCCTTGCGGGGCAGGCGAATTTTCGGCGGTTCCTGCCGATGGTGTTGCGGCTGGGGCCGCTTTGGTGTGGCACCAGTTACCGACTGTGGGGCTCCAGATGTAGCCTGGGGAGATTTCTTTTTCGCCCCCTTCTTCTTTACCACCATCGTCCAGCCCTCTTCGATGACCGCAGGGGCTGGCGGCGGCGGACGTGGCGCCGGGATTGGCTGAGTCGGTGGCGAGCTACCCTTCGCCTTCTTTTTGTTCCCTCCTTTGCCGGTGGAAGGCTGCGGGGGAATATTCCGCGGCGCAGCCACCGGGACGGGCCCAGCCGGAGTAGGCTGCGGTGCGGCATCATTGGCGAGCCGAGGGCAGGCACCAGGTGTGGGCTGGGCCGTTTTCTTGCCCTTGCCCTTCCCTTTTGGTGTTGTTGAGGGAGCTGACGGGCCGGCAACAACGGGCTGTGCACGCGATGGCCCAGCGACCGACGGCAGGGAAGGCCACTCCTCCACCCGACCTCTGGCTCTGTCACCAGCCAAAGGGGGCCGAGTGATCGGCTCCGGCGGCAGCCTCATTGCCATCGCCTCTAGGCGAGCGTCGAGAATGTTCAGGAGCCGGCGTTCAAACTCCTCAAGGCCGGCGCTTGGACTATCTCGCCTAGATGACTCCGGCTGTGACCCCCCCAGGGACCTTAACGTCGCCAAAACTTCATCCAGGGCTTTGCCCTGGGCCTCTTGAGCGGCTTTAAGTTTGGCGATTTCCCTCGCCATCGCCGCCTTCTCCGATTCGAGGCGTGCCACCTCAGCAGAGGGCGTCTCCCTGGACCTCGCCGCCAGCTCATTGGCCGCCGCGTTCAGCTTTTGCTGAAAGGTCCCTTTTAGGTGGCGGGACTTCAGGGACACTTCCCGCAACACCCCGGCTAGCCTCATGTGCCAGTCCAGATTTTCGTCTGGCACATCGACGGTTTCTGTCGCATCACCGTCGTCATCGTCAGGTGGCCGCATCTTTGCCTCCGGCCCCTGGTCGCTATCGCTAGAGAAGGACTGCGTCCGTTCCCTGCGACTCCTCTTTGTGCAAGAAGTGACACCGGCCTCAGACTTGATGCCTGAGACCTGCGCCACTCCCTCCATCGGCACCTCCTCCGAACAACCAGGGTCACAAGAGGACCCTGGCAACTTCTCCACTCTCACTACGGGTATTTTTTGATTAAGTTTGGACAAATTCATAATTGTTCCCACGAGTGTGGGGGAAATAAACCGTCCACCCAGGCAGAGCCCCCTGTACCTGGGTAAGCCTATGGTGTAACCCGCCGGAGTGTCGGCCGTTACTCCGACGGGGGTCGCACTAGAGACCGAACTACCCATCGGCCATGCATCCCCTCGCGGTGCGCCGCCGCTTGGGATTCGGGGTAACTTTTTATAGAGGATTTCTCCCTCGCGGTCCGGGCGGTAAAGCCAAGACCCTCGGTCCGGTCGGAGCGCGAGACATGACCACAGACCTCCGAGACCGGATTACGATATTCGACGGCGACAGTGAAGGAGAGCATCCCCTCCACTGCCTGCTCGGCGGCGGGTTAGCGCACACCGAGCCCGCCGACACCCTCAGGACAGAACCTGAAGGTGGCCCAATTAACCCCCCCAACTGGACGACAGCCGCCACAACACGCGACGACTGCCAACCGACCTCGCCAGGATATTAGCCGTGGTCACGGATGAAAGCAGACGAAAATTCGAAACCGTCTTCATCCGTGACCGCCGTTGCCCAGGGTGCACCACGTGGAGGTTTCCTGACTTCGCACCCCAACCTAACCTAACCTAACCTAACCTAACCTAACCTAACCTCTGATCGATTTTTCGAAATTTCGTTGAAGTTTTTATAGATTGTTATAGAGTGTGGTATATCAAATTAAAGGGAAAAATTAAGACTATTATTCGGATTACTTTTTGATTCCTGAAATTTGAAAATCCTGAAAATTTTCAAAAATTTGTGTTTTTTCGGTATTTTTCATTAAAAATTACATAAATTGTTATCGATTTCTACATACTGGTGCTAATCTAAGATTGATATAGTAATTCTGCGTTAGCGCCGTACTGAAATTCCTTAAATTCGGGAATTTTTAGCAAATTTTGGTATTTCGGCTATTTTCAAAATTTTTTGTATCTAACATATACCAACTGGTTGGTATTATAAATACTGCCCATAGAGGCGTATATTTCGGCTATTTTGGATTTTTGAATTTCCCAAAATTTTCACCAAAAATTGACGTTTTTCAAAAATTTTGACAGTTTTTTGGACATTTTCCAAATTTCTTGTATTGACTGCTACACGGTTTATTTGTGTTTCGTATAGTCCTCGGCGAGCCGCGTTTTTTGACGTATCGCACGCCGCTGTACGACACATACAAACCGAAAAATTGCCCCCCCACCCACCCTAGTTTCAATCGCTAAGGTGGATTGCTAGATTTTGCAAAAATTTAAATTCCATTTCAGTACTAATATCATATCTACACCCAAGAGTGACGCTTTTATTGACCGAATTAGCCCTTATAAAAATTTATTTACACAACTTTTGATTATTAAACTCATCCCTATACTTACTCTATATACAATACCTTAAATCGTTGACCTGACGGTGTTGCGCGCTGAATCTGCTACACACTCGTACAGCAAGCTCGTACTCGAAGATACCTGCATCGCCGCCGTCGCTATACCTGAAACAGAAAATAACAATATTAGAAATATTGACACAAAACACTGACGTATAGAAATATTTTATAAGACGTTAAAAGTGCTTCAAGCACAACAATTATATTTATACAGTGACATTATTTGGATCTCTGTGGGCAATTTACACCCACGAAGACTTTTAAAGAACTGACGTGTTCCCCTGACAACACAACATGTTCGGATTTCGGACTCCTGCCAAGGAGAGGACAAGGCCAACCACCAGCTCGGCCGAAAAGAGCAGTCCAACAGACACACCGCGAAATAGCGTAGCGCAAGCACGACGCAGCATCGAGTCCCAAATCGAGAGAGACGATGAAATTAGAACATACGCCCCGATAAAAGCGAAGCCAAAAGTAAAATTAAATGTGGTACTCCCTGTATCCGATAAGACACCACCAGGCAAAACTCCGAAGTACGCGAGCAGAACAGCCGAAGCGCACGCCTGCCTCATCAAGACTCGGTTGCAGATTAATAACAGCCGAAATCTGAAAACCGAGATCAAGATAGAGGTCATGGAGGCTGCGGAAAGACTTTATAGGCTTGTTAAGGAGGCGGAGGAAGGGAGAATATACCACGGAAAGGACACAGTAAGAGCAACCAAAGACAAGGAAACAGAAGGAAACGTTAAAAACCGGGAAGAAAAGGCAAGGGTAGAATCTGAGGAAAAGGAATTTTTGGAAAGATTGGAAGAACATAGAAGACTATTGGAAGAAAGTAAGGAACAAATGAAAGTGTTAAGCGAGGAAATACGGATACATAAGGAAGAAACCAAGACCAGGGAAATTACCTATGCGAGTGTTGCAGCGACTCCCCCCAAGGCTTACCAAGGGGAGAGTACCAAAGCGCTCCACTCGGTAGTTATCACCTCTAAGGATGAAGAAGATTCGGGGGAAGAGGTGTATGAGAAAGTAAGGAAAGCGGTGAAAGCTAAAGAAGACGGACTAAAAATTGACAAGATAAGGAAAGGCAAGGATAGGAAAATTATTCTGGGATGTGAGTCGAAAGAGGAAATAGGTAGGGTAAAGAAGAGGTTGGAAAAGGCAAAGAATGAGCTAAATTTTGAAGAAGTTCAAAACAAAGATCCCCTGGTCATGGTTAAAGGTGTCCTCAACTACAACACCAACGAGGACATCGAACAAGCCCTTAGGGCTCAAAATAAACATCTCCTTGACACACTTAAGGAAGAGGAAAGAAGGTTTTCAGTGAGGTTCCGGAAAAGGGCAAGGAACCCATTGACGTCACATGTGGTGTTGCAGGTCTCGCCCCCATTGTGGAAGCTCCTAACGGAAGTGGGATCTGTCCACATTGACGTACAACGAGTAAAGGTAGTCGACCAGTCCCCCCTAATTCAATGCACGCATTGCTTAGGGTACGGACATGGTCGAAAGCATTGCCAAAAACACCTGGAGGCCTGCAGCCACTGTGGGGGACCTCACAAGAAGAACGAGTGTCCGGACTGGATTGCTGATTCGCCCCCCACGTGCTGTAACTGCGAGAACGCGAAAATCGACAACAAAGGACACAACGCATTTAGTGAAGCGTGTCCGGTGAGGCAGAGGTGGGACGCCTTGGCGAGAGCCAAGGTGGCATATTGCTGAGGTGGCTCCCGAGGTATCCCGGCCTGCAAGACATCCCACCGGTCACACTAAAAAATCACTCAAAATTACCTTAATTAAAACACAAAACTTTAGAACACAATACAAACTATCGAAATTAGATGTCAGGTCAGAAAATTGGAAAAATTTGTTTATTGTAAAAAGTGTACCAACAGAAAATAAAAACTACTTACCGAAGAGCTTGCAGCACCGAAGATCACCAATACCAAAGAATGAAGTCGTTTCCCCGCATCCGCCGCACGTGGAAGGCCCGAAGAGTACCTGCAAACAAACAGAAAAACAATTAAAAAATTTTAAAGAGAGCAAAATTGTGAGGGAGTCTGAGAAATAGCCAATCGGAGTAATGCAAGTGTAGATGATGACCATCTAGAACTATCATTTAGAGCCCGAAGTAGAAAGTCGGCTATGATCTCAGACACTGCAACTGGACATCGTAATCCAAGCAAGAACAGTGAAGAAGAAAAGTAATAAATAATTAAAAACAGAGTAAAAATTGCATTCGAAAAATAAATTGTTACTATACGCATAATATAACATTATGCTAGCCTAGTAACTTGTAAAAAATAACGGAAAAAGTAATACAAATAAAATAAAAGAGAAAAATAAACAAATACACAAATAAATTAAAAAAGAACAAGAGATAGCAGCCGCAGAGATAAAAGGAAGAAAAGGATAACGGTAGCATACCATAGATGCGAATGATTGGAAAGTGTTAGCTTACTTAAAATAATTAAATATAATAACATAATGTAACACACCACAACAGAAAGAAAGAGAAGGATTTAGAATAAAAGTGTCGAAAGTAAAATAAAACAAAATTAAATAAAAATCGTCACAGATAGAAAAAGACTCTGGCGACTATAGTCAGGGGACCTAGAGTGGGGCTCCAAGAGCTCCACATTGAAAAAAAAAAAAAAAAAAAAAAAAACCTAACCTAACCTAACCTGTGAGAAGGAAGTGGGAAACCCTGGCGAGATCCACCGTAGCGTACTGCTAAGGTGGATCCCAGGAACCCAAATCAGACAAACACTCCAACAAGCGCAAGGTCGACCTTAGTTGCCCAGGCGAACCTGCAAAGGAAAAAACTTGCAACAATTGAATTTTTACTCGAAGCAGAGAAGAGGAAGGTCGACTTTGCGCTGCTCCAGGAGCCGTATGTGGGGAGCCAAGGTAGGGTGAGAGACCACCGGGGGGTTAGAATCTTTCAAGGAAACAAGGGGCAGGGGGTCGCAGTCAAGTCGGCCATTGCAGTGTTCAATGACGACTTGACGGTGACCCAATACCCCCTCCTTACCACGACCAACATCACAGTGGTAAAGATTAAAACCGGAACCCGCGAAATAATGGTCATCTCATTCTACTTTGAGCCTGATAAGCCCATAGGGCCATACCTGGAGCAGTTGGGGAAGATAGTCGGAAAACTGGGTCCTCGCGGAATTCTCATGGGGGGTGACACCAATGCCAAAAACATATGGTGGGGTAGCGCGGACACTGATGGGAGGGGAGAGGACATGGCAGGCATGTTGGAGGAACACGGGTTGCAGGTGCTCAACGACGGCAGTGCGCCAACATTTGAAACAGTCAGAGGCGGCAGACTCTTCTCCAGTTGCATTGACATCACAGCAACCACAGCGGATATCCTGGACCTGGTCAGAGACTGGAAGGTTGATGACTCTATGGCGAGCTCGGATCACAACGCGATCACATTTAAAATACATAGCAGAAAAGAAAAATACATTAAACATAAATTTAGAACAACAAAAAAATATAGAACAAACAAGGCCAATTGGAGCTATTTTAGTAAAAAATTAGAACAATTGGTTTCGATAAATAAAATAACAGAAATAGAAATAAATAAAATAAACAGTAAAAAATGCCTAGATTTAGAAATAGAAAAATATATAGATACCATCACCCAAACATGCAATAATACGCTACCATTAATAAAAATAAAAAACAGCTTAAACTTACCGTGGTGGTCCGAGGAACTCGCCAAGATGAAACGGGAAGTCGTCACCAGGAAGCGGAGAATCCGATGTGCAGCGCCGATCCGGAGAGCCAAGGTCGTCGATGAGTACCTGCAATCAAAAGAAAAGTATGAAAATGAAGCCAAGAAGGCACAAATAAGAAGTTGGAAGGAGTTTTGCCAAAAGCAAAACAAGGAAAACATCTGGGATGGGGTGTACAGGGTCATTGGAAAAGTGACCCGAAGACAAGAAGACCTGCCACTGACCCAAAATGGAACGACCCTAAGCACAAAAGAGTCGGCAAAGCTATTGGCGGTGACCTTCTACCCAGAAGATGAGAAGGAAGAAGACAACGCATACCACCAGCGTATAAGAGAGGTAGCCGCGCTTGTAAATGTGAAAGTCGATGATGAAGAACATGACCCACCATTTACTCTCGACGAACTGTTTGCGGCTGCCAATAGCTTCAACCCTAAGAAAGCCCCGGGAGCAGATGGCCTCACGGCGGACATCTGTAAGCAAGCCATATATAAGTACCCAGAATTGTACCTATCACTGGCAAATAAATGCCTCGAATTAGGCCACTTCCCGACCATCTGGAAGGAGGCGACGGTCATAGTCCTCCGGAAACCTGCAAAGGAGGACTACACAAACGTCAAGTCTTACAGACCGATAGGATTATTACCGGTGATGGGGAAGATACTGGAGAAGATGGTGGTGGGACGAGTGAGGTGGTATCTGTACCCCAGGACGAGCCCCCGACAGTTTGGCTTTATGCCGCAGAGAAGCACCGAGGACTCCCTCTATGTTCTGGTGAGACATATACGGCAGAGACTCTCTGAAAAGAAAATCGTTGTCGTTGTCTCGCTGGACATAGAGGGGGCCTTCGATAGCGCCTGGTGGCCGGCAATTAGAGTCAGACTGTCGGAAGAGGGATGTCCAGTCAACATCCGTAGGGTTATAGATAGCTACCTCGAGAGCAGAAAAGTCAAACTTATGTACTCTGGGGAAGAGTACGAAAGATGGACCTCCAAGGGATGCGTGCAGGGCTCCATTGGAGGACCAACTTTTTGGAATCTGCTCCTTGACCCACTACTATCAGAGCTTGATAGACGGGGTAGTTACTGCCAAGCCTTTGCCGACGATGTAGTGCTCGTATTTGATGGCCACGAAATGAGCACAATACAAAGAGAGGCTAATGAAACACTGTCCTATGTGGGGGATTGGGGGGTTAAAAATAAACTGAAGTTTGCGCCGCACAAAACGAGAGCGATGATTATAACGCGAAAGTTAAAATACGATTCCCCAATCCTCCACATGGCGGGAGTGGACATTAGCCTTGAAAAGGAGATGAACATACTGGGCGTTACTATCGACAGCGGGCTCACCTTCAATGCTCATGTGTCCAAAGTTTGTAAGAAGGCGATAGCAATCTACAAGCAATTGGCCAGGGCAGCAAGGTTGCAGTGGGGGCTGGCACCAGAAGTTATAAAACTATTGTATACGGCTGTAGTGGAGCCAATAGTCTTATACGGAGCAAATGTGTGGGCTCCAGCCACACGTAAACTTGGAATAAGGAAGCAGCTCGCGGTAGTCCAAAGAGGATTTGCGCAAAAGCTCACGAAGGCCTACAGAACAGTATCACTGCACTCGGCCCTATTGCTCGCCGGGATATTGCCCCTAGATATTCGTGCTAGGGAGAATGCCTCCCTGTACGAAATCAAAAGGGGATATTCCCGGCGAGTAGTAGGAGATCGGGAGGTGGAATGTTCTGTGGCCTTCGATGAGCTCGACCACCCAGCGCAGCGTAGCGCTATAGAGTACCGGTGCCTGGCTGACGGTGCAGACGTGGACGAAGTCACCAACATAGGCCAAACAATTTTTACGGATGGCAGCAAAATTAATGGCAGAGTCGGTGCGGCGTTCTCCGTTTGGGGCAACGCCGCAGAGACGAAAGCCAAAAAATTGAAATTAGAAACGTTCTGCACCGTCTACCAGGCAGAGATGTTGGCCCTTCACAGAGCGGTGGAGGAGGCTGCCTCGGGTGGAGGGGGCCAGTGCAGCATCCTAAGCGACTCGAGAGCGGCGCTAGAAACCATCACAGATGGATCTTCCCTCCATCCCCTGGCGTTCGAAATACAAAAGAAAATAAGAGCCAGTAGAGAACGCGGCAGAAAAATTAATCTTTTCTGGATAAAAGCCCACGCAGGGTTGGAGGGAAACGAGCGTGCAGATGAGCTAGCGAAGGATGCGGCACTGTACCTAAAGGTCAAACCCGATTACGGTAAGTGTCCCGTTTCATTCGTTAAGCGTCAAATTCGTTTAGAATCGATTAACGAATGGAACGAGCGCTACGTACAGGGGGAGACCGCCTCTACCACGAGGCTCTTCTTCCCGAGCGTTGTGGAGGCACACCAGCATATCAAGAAAATCACGATTGATCCGGTCATGACACAGGTGTTCACGGGGCATGGTGGGTTCTCCGAGTATTTGCACAGATTCAAATGCAAGGAGAGCCCATCATGCATCTGTGACCCTGAAAAAGATGAAAGTATAGTGCACGCACTAATCGAATGCCCAGTATACCTGTATAAAAGAATGAAAATAGAAGTAGATATAGGAATAGAGATTAAAAAAAGTAATATAAGTATAATCATGGCAGACAAAAACAATAGAAGTAAGTTTATGGCATACTGTAAAGAAATAGCATTAAGGATAATAAATAGAAATAAGTAAAAATACGTTAGGCTAATTATATAATGTATATTATATAACATTAGCAACTAAGATAAAGTAGATAATAAGATAAACTGCGATAGAATAAGATAGATAAGTTAAAATAAGATAAAAATGTATGTAAATAAAGGAAAACACGAAAGTCGTTCCAATAGAATAAGAAAAGTAGCTAGGAATAGGAATAGGCATAATAGGAAAAGTAGGACTCCCCAACGAAGGGAATAGTGATAGGAGGTAAGTTGAACAGAGACAGACCGAAAAGAACTCTGACGAAAGTTAGGGGAACGAGAGTGGGGCATAGAGCCCCACATAAAAAAAAAAAAAAAAAAAAAAAACCTAACCTAACCTAACCTAACCTTTTTTTTTTTTTTTTTTTTTTTTTTTGTCGCGGGGAAAAGTGTTTTACCACTGCCGCCGCGCCCGGGGGGGTGGACGCGGCGGGTATGTCGGGTTCGCCGGTCTTACGACCCAGCGCCGTGATGCCCGGGAGAGATGTTCGACATCCGGGCGACGCTGGGCCGAGTCCCTAACACTATATACACCCTACACCGGCAATACCGACTAAAAACCCCGCGGTGGCCTTCTTCGGCGCTTGAGTGGGGCGGTCCCGGGGTATCCGGAGATAGACTCGGATTGCTACCGGAACCGCCCCTGCGCGGTGCCGCCTTGCAGCCCGTCTCCGATTTGGGGGGGGCTCAAAAGCCCCCGCCGCCGAAGGACGCCCTCGGCGTCTACGGCAGCACGAGGCCGACCGTCCGTGCTGCCGTCCGTCCCGGGGCCGCATGTACAAAAGTACTAAAAGGGGCGCACAGCCCCCCGCTGCACGCCCGCGACCCCGGAAGGCCCCTATAAGTCGCCTCTTACGACAGGCAGGGGATACCGTGGTGGAATTCTCCAAACGCCCCCATTCCACAGGGCGGGAGACGCCGGTCAGTCGTCCACCCGACGTCTCCTTCGTCTCCTTTGGCGGCGGGCGGGATCGTTCTGCTCACGATCCCGCTCGGCGCTCTCCTTCTGCGAGATGACGCGCTCGCAGAAGGAGACCGTCGCACGCCATGACCCCCGGCTGCCGACCATGGCGGACACCACGGCCGGCAGCGAGAGGTCGCCTCCGACGACTGCTGTGAGAGCGCTGCGCTCCTCCACCCAGGCTGGGCACTCCTGAAGAGTGTGTTGGGCCGTGTCCTCGCGGCAGTTGCCACAGTGGTGGCACACGGCGGACGCCTCCTTCCCGGCTATGCGACACAGGTACGCACCAAAACACCCGTGCCCCGTCAGTACCTGTGTCAGCCGGAACGTAGGCGCACCGTGGCGCCTGTCCAGCCACTGTTCAAGGACAGGTCGCACTGCCGCGACGGTCCTCAAGCCCGAACTCGGGCTCTCCAGCCTGGCATGCCACTCCTCCACGGCGGCTCTGCGGAACCTGGCCGCAATCTCCCTCGGGGCAAGCCTCTCTTGATGTTGAGACGCGCCCTCTCGCCAGTGGAACGCTGACGAGAGGGACCGGGCGTCCAAGTCCCAAGGGAGAGTGCCGGCCAACACGCAGGCCGCCTCGTGGGAGACCGTGCGGTAGCCCCTGATGATCCGCTGCGCCACCAGACGCTGCGGTTTGCGCAGCAAGGCGACGCAACGGGCGTTCAGGGACTCGGCCCATACGGGTGAACCGTACAGGGCCATCGACCGCACGACTCCAGCGTACAGACTCCGGCAAGGGTTACCGGGACCTTCGAGGTTCGGCAGCAGGCTCCCAAGCGCGCCCGCTGCCCGCACCAATTTCGGCGACAACTTCTCAAAGTGGGCGCGGAAGTCCCACCGGCTACTCAAAATTAACCCCAAATACTTCATCGTAGAGCCGATGGGAATCCGCACCCCCTCCACAATAATGTGGGCCCCTGCAGGTGGCCTTCGCCGAGGCCCGTGGAAAAACAGGGCCTCGGTTTTGTTCAAGGCCACCGTGAGGCCCAGTCGCCGAATCCTGCCCACCACCTCTTCGGTACCGGAGGAGGCGAGCAGGATGTACCTAACCTTTTTTTTTTTTTTTTTTTTTTTTTTTTTTGTCGCGGGGAAAAGTGTTTTACCACTGCCGCCGCGCCCGGGGGGGTGGACGCGGCGGGTATGTCGGGTTCACCGGTCTTACGACCCAGCGCCGTGATGCCCGGGAGAGATGTTTGACATCCGGGCGACGCTGGGCCGAGTCCCTATCACTATTTACACCCTACACCGGCAATACCGACTAAAAACCCCGCGGTGGCCTTCTTCGGCGCTTGAGTGGGGCGGTCCCGGGGTATCCGGAGATAGACTCGGATTGCTACCGGAACCGCCCCTGCGCGGTGCCGCCTTGCGGCCCGTCTCCGATTTGGGGGGGGCTCAGAAGCCCCCGCCGCCGAAGGACGCCCTCGGCGTCAACGGCAGCACGAGGCCGACCGTCCGTGCTGCCGTCCGTCCCGGGGCCGCATGTACAAAAGTACTAAAAGGGGCGCACAGCCCCCCGCTGCACGCCCGCGACCCCGGAAGGCCCCTATTAGTCGCCTCTTACGACAGGCAGGGGATACCGTGGTGGAATTCTCCAAACGCCCCCATTCCACAGGGCGGGAGACGCCGGTCAGTCGTCCACCCGACGTCTCCTTCGTCTCCTTTGGCGGCGGGCGGGATCGTTCTGCTCACGATCCCGCTCGGCGCTCTCCTTTTGCGAGATGACGCGCTCGCAGAAGGAGACCATCGCACGCCATGACCCCCGGCTGCCGACCATGGCGGACACCACGGCCGGCAGCGAGAGGTCGCCTCCGACGACTGCTGTGAGAGCGCTGCGCTCCTCCACCCAGGCTGGGCACTCCTGAAGAGTGTGTTGGGCCGTGTCCTCGCGGCAGTTGCCACAGTGGTGGCACACGGCGGACGCCTCCTTCCCGGCTATGCGACACAGGTACGCACCAAAACACCCGTGCCCCGTCAGTACCTGTGTCAGCCGGAACGTAGGCGCACCGTGGCGCCTGTCCAGCCACTCTTCGAGGACAGGTCGCACTGCCGCGACGGTCCTCAAGCCCGAACTCGGGCTCTCCAGCCTGGCATGCCACTCCTCCACGGCGGCTCTGCGGAACCTGGCCGCAATCTCCCTCGGGGCTAGTCGTTCCCGTTGTTGGGACGCGCCCTCTCGCCAGTGGAATGCTGACGAGAGGGACTTGGCGTCCAAATCCCAAGGGAGAGTTCCGGCCAACACGCAGGCCGCCTCGTGGGAGACCGTGCGGTAGCCCCTGATTATCCGCTGCGCCACCAGACGCTGCGGTTTGCGCAGCAAGGCGACGCAACGGGCGTTCAGGGACCCGGCCCATACGGGTGAACCGTACAGGGCCATGGACCGCACGACTCCGGCGTACAGACTCCGGCAAGGGTTACCGGGACCTTCGAGGTTCGGCAGCAGGCTCCCAAGCGCGCCCGCTGCCCGCACCAATTTCGGCGACAACTTCTCAAAATGGGCGCGGAAGTCCCACCGGCTACTCAAAATCAACCCTAAATATTTCATTGTAGAGCCGATGGGAATCCGCACCCCCTCCACAGTGATGTGGGCCCCTGCAGGTGGCCTTCGCCGAGGCCCGTGGAAGAACAGGGCCTCGGTTTTGTTCAAGGCCACCGTGAGGCCCAGTCGCCGAATCCTGCCCACCACCTCTTCGGTGCCGGAGGAGGCGAGCAGGATGGCATCCTCGAAAGAACCGGCCGTCGCTGTCACCAAAGTGTCGTCCGCGTAGCAGACGACAGCGACGCCCCGGGGGTTGGTACCACGGAGGACCCAATCGTAGCCGATGTTCCACAATAGCGGGCCCAGTACTGAGCCCTGTGGAACACCGCAAGACATGGCCCTCTGGTGCCAGCCGGCGGCGCCCGGATACACTATGTACCGATTTGACAGGTACGAGTGCACCAAGCGCCGCAGGTAAGCCGGCACCGCGTGGTACCGCAGTGCTTCATGAATGCAGCCCCAGGGCAAGGTGTTGAATGCGTTGGCGATGTCGAGCGACACCGCCACCACCACCTCACCCCGCGCAACTGCATCCTCCGCGTGCGCCTTGACCCGCAGAATCGCGTGGACCGTGGATCGGCCCTGCCGGAACCCGTACTGGCAATCTGCCAGGTCCGGCCCGGCCCCCTCAAGGTGCTCGACGAGGCGAGCGTGTATAATGCGCTCGAAAAGTTTGCACACCTCGTCGAGCAACACGATGGGCCGGTAGGCCGATGGCGACTCTGCAGGTCGACCCTCCTTCTGGAGCAGGACCAACTTGCCGGTTTTCCACCGGGACGGAAAGTGGCCCTGCTCCATGCACGCGGAAAATAGGCCGCGGAGCCTCGCCCCCAGATGCTCGACGGCCAGCACCCATGCGCTTCCGGGGATGCCGTCGAGACCAGGGGCGGTTTTCTTGGCCCGCAGCCGAAGCACCGCCACCCTCATTTCTTCGGGTGAAACCTCCGGGATAACCCTTGCCGAATCCAACGACGACGGCGTCGGCGAACGCGACGCCATCGGTGGAGGAGTGACATCCTCCGTGGCCGGGAACAAAGCCGCGACGACCTCCTGCACGAGGTCGCCCCGGAGACTCTGCGTCAGCGGGGGCGCCCATGGGCGGAGCTTTCTCAACGCCAGACGGTATGGACGCCCCCACGGGTCGCTGTCGAGAGTACTCCGGAACTCAGTTTGAGCCGCAGACTTTGCCCTCGCTATGGCCACATGCAGCGCTCTCTTAGCCTCCCTGTGGAGGCCGCGAAGCAGCCGCTCCTGGTCCTCGTCGCCGGGAAGACGAATCCGGCGACGACGGTGTCTGGACAGCTGGCGGAGGGCGGCAACGCAGGACGCGCGCAGCCGCGTGAGCTCCGCCGACCACCAGAACACCTGGCGCTTCTCCGGGAGGCGTCGGACCCGGGGCATGGCTGCGTCGCAGACGCGCGACATCGCCGCCCCGAACCATTCCGCCTCCTCGTCGACCCGTACCGGCCCGTCCGGCACGGGCACTAGCGCCTGGGCCAGAGCGGCCTCCTTCAGGGCCTCAACTTCGAGGCGACTTATGGCCCAACGTGGGCCGTCCGATCGCGAGACGGTTGGTCCCCCACCCGACCGGGTGGTTGGGGACGAGGCGACGTCGAACCGAATGTATCGGTGATCCGACAACGTCTCCTCGCCCACCAGGACCCTCCAGTCCCGGACACGGCGGGCTAGGGCCGGGGTGGCGAACGTTATGTCCACCACCGAACCGCCGTTATGCCTCACGCACGTGTCCGCCGTCCCGCGATTCGCGACGGCCAAGTCGGACGAGATCGCCCATTCCTCCAGGGCCTCGCCCCGCGCGTCAGTCACCGACGAACCCCAAGCCAAGGACTTGGCGTTGAAGTCGCCGGCGACGAGGACGGGGCGAGGCTGACTGCCTTGCACCACCAGGGCCCCCAGCCGAGCGAGGAAGTGCTCAAACTCGGCCAGGGATCTGTTGGGGGAGAAATACACTCCCACAACCCAAACCCCCCCCAACAGGACCGCCACGCATCCCGAGCCCTTCATGACTTTTTCGAAGGGCGGGGAGCCGACTGCGCCCCTGGTGATGATGGCCACCGAGCTGTCGAGGTCCCCTGCCCAGTCATCCCGGGGGGGAACAAAATAAGGCTCGGAGACCACAGCCACATGTATCGACCACTGCGCGAGGCTTTGGACCAATAAGTCTTGGGCCCTGGCGCAGTGGTTAATATTCGCCTGGAGGAATTTTTGCGCCATATTAATGGGCGATCTCCATTGGTGCGGCGCGGGTGGACGGGTCGGGCCGCGTCACAACCGCCGCGCCCTGGCCGCGATTACCGCGACGGGGACGGACGGAGGCAACGCAGGCCTTGGCGCCCACCTGGTGCCCCGCGGGTTTGCCCGCACCTGCACAGATGGTGCAGTGCGGCGCCGCGGAGCACTCCTTGGCCTTGTGGCCCGCTTGACCGCAGCGATAGCAGAAATCGCTGCGGTCACACTCATCTGTGCAGTGCCTCCGCACGTGCCCCCTGAAGAGGCAGCGGAAGCACCGCATGGGCCTTGGCGCCAAAAGCTGGACCCGCGCCGACACCCAGCCGATCAGGACGCGTCCTGCCCTGATCACCTTATCCGCGGCCTTGGCTGGGCACCGCACCCAAGCCGAGCCAAGGCCGGACCGGTCGGGGCGGATCTCCCCGACCTTGACATCCGACACTGTGCAACCACCTGCCCCTGCGAGGGCCGTCGCGACCATTTCCGGGTCGGCGGACGCATCCAACCCGGATACGCGTAGTTCCGCGGATTTGCACGGACGGGAGACACGAACGACCCCCTCCAGCTCCGTGCCGCGGAACACGGCCCTCATACGCTCGGCGAGGGTATCGGCCCTCGCCTCTGTCTCCGGGCCAGGTACCTCATAAAGGTAGCCGCCCGTTGCCATTAAGTGGGCCCGCATCTCACCTATTCCCAGGTCGGCGAGGCGCACATTGGCCAGCACCTCACGTAAAACCTGGGAATAGGTGACACCCTTCTCCAGCCCCTCGGGCGACACAGTTATGGTAACTGCTGCCTTTCGGGGCAATCGAATCTTGGGCTCCGGCCGGCGCTGCTGCGGCTGTTGCCGCTGTTGTTGTTGTTGCGGCGGCGCAGTGGCCGGAGCACCCGATGCGGTCTTGGGGCCCTTATTCTTTTTCTTGTTCACCACCAACGTCCAAGAACTATCCATGGATGCTGGTGGTGGCGGCAGCGGGCGGGGTGCAGGGGCAGGTGCAGGTTGAGCCGGAACAGGGCCGCCCTTCTTCTTCTTTTTTGCCCCCTTTTGAGGGGGCACACTCTGTGGCACGGCCACTGGGGCGGGCCCTAGCGCGGCGGTAAGGGTGGGCCGAGCGGCTACAACTGCGGTAGTGGATGGGGTAGGGGAAGATTTCTTCCCCTTGCCTTTCCCCTTTGAAGTTGCCGGCGGAGGGGCAACATGCGGGGCACTAGATGGCCCTGCCACCGCAAAGCACGGGGCCAAAGGTCCCGTGACGGGCAAAGAAGGCCAATCTTCCTTCTCTCTTCGCTCCTTTGCCCTATCCGCGGCTAATGGGGGCCGGAGAACTGGCTCCCGAGGCAGCCGCATCGATATAGCCTCGAGGCGCGCGTCTAATATGTTTATTAGACGACGCTCGAGCTCCTCGAGGCGATCTTCACGTCCTGGTGTTTCCGACGTCGGGGCAACCGGCTGCTTTTGGCCGAGGGACCTCAATGTAGCGAGGACCTCGTCCAAAACCTTTTGTTGAGCAGCCTGGGCGGCCTTTAACTGGGCGATCTGCCGTGCCATCGCCGCCTTCTCGGTTTCCAACCGAGTCACTTCAGCGGAAGCAGTTTCCTCAGCCCTGGAAACTAGTTCCTGGGCTGCAAGATTCAACTTCCGCTGAAATGTTCCCTTAATTTTCCGGGACTTGGTTGAAACGTCCCGGATGTTGGCCGCCAGACGTAGGCGCCAGTCTGTTTCCTCGTCTGGCACTTCAGCAGGCTCCATCTCGTCTTCACTCTCGGCCTTGCAAGCCTTTTCCGCCGGCCCCTGATCAGTGTCGCTCGAGATCAAGCAATCTGCTCGATCTCGGCGACTCCGTTTTGATCCCGAGGTGGCTCCGCTCGGCCCGACCACGGATTCAAGGCTCGGGGCGCGCGAATGCACCACCGAACTCGCTTGCGAGTATATACGCTCCTCCACTGACATTGGTCCAGGAACACACGCGGTCCCTGGGACGATTACCTTCTCCAACACAACAACTGGTTTATTTTTTTGGTTTAAAAGTTTAGGGTTAGTCAATTCCATGCTGTTCCCACGAGTGTGGGGGAAATAAAACGTCCACCCAGGCAGAGCCCCCTGTACCTGGGTAAGCCTATGGTGTAACCCGCCGGAGTGTCGGCCGTTACTCCGACGGGGGTCGCACTAGAGACCGAACTACCCATCGGCCATGCATCCCCTCGCGGTGCGCCGCCGCTTGGGATTCGGGGTAACTTTTTATAGAGGATTTCTCCCTCGCGGTCCGGGCGGTGAAGCCAAGACCCTCGGTCCGGTCGGAGCGCGAGACATGACCACAGACCTCCGAGACCGGATTACGATATTCGACGGCGACAGTGAAGGAGAGCGTCCCCTCCACTGTCTGCTCGGCGGCGGGTTAGCGCACACCGAGCCCGCCGACACCCTCAGGACAGAACCCGAAGGTGGCCCAAATAACCCCCCCAACTGGACGACAGCCGCCACAACACGCGACGACTGCCAACCAACCTCGCCAGGATATTAGCCGTGGTCACGGATGAAAGCAGACGAAAATTCGAAACCGTCTTCATCCGTGACCGCCGTTGCCCAGGGTGCACCACGTGGAGGTTTCCTGACTTCGCACCCCAGGATGTACCTAACCTAACCTAACCTAACCTAACCTAACCTAACCTAACCGATCGATTTTTCGAAATTTCGTTGAAGATTTTATAGATTGTTATAGAGTGTTGTATATCAAATTAAAGGGAAAAATTAAGGCTATTATTCGGATTACTTTTTGATTCCTGAAATTTGAAAATCCTGAAAATTTTCAAAAATTTGTGTTTTTTCGGTATTTTTCATTAAAAATTACATAAATTGTTATCGATTTCTACATACTGGTGCTAATCTAAGATTGATATAGTAATTCTGCGTTAGCGCCGTACTGAAATTCCTTAAATTCGGGAATTTTTAGCAAATTTTGGTTTTTCGGCTATTTTCAAAATTTTTTGTATCTAACATATACCAACTGGTTGGTATTATAAATACTGCCCATAGAGGCGTATATTTCGGCTATTTTGGATTTTTGAATTTCCCAAAATTTTCACCAAAAATTGACGTTTTTCAAAAATTTTGACAGTTTTTTGGACATTTTCCAAATTTCTTGTATTGACTGCTACACGGTTCGTTTGTGTTTCGTATAGTCCTCGGCGAGCCGCGTTTTTTGACGTATCGCACGCCGCTGTACGACACATACAAACCGAAAAAAAAAAAAAAAAAAAAAAAAAAAAAAAAAATTTACCCCCCACCCTATCTCCATACAAAATTTGCATACCGAGGTTACTTGGTCAAGTCAAGCATTCAAATAATTCTGATCGATTTTTCGAAATTTCGTTGAAGATTTTATAGATTGTTATAGAGTGTTGTATATCAAATTAAAGGGAAAAAAAAAAAAAAAAAAAAAAAATTAAGGCTATTATTCGGATTACTTTTTGATTCCTGAAATTTGAAAATCCTGAAAATTTTCAAAAATTTGTGTTTTTTCGGTATTTTTCATTAAAAAAAAAAAAAAAATTACATAAATTGTTATCGATTTCTACATACTGGTGCTAATCTAAGATTAATATAGTAATTCTGCGTTAGCGCCGTACTGAAATTCCTTAAATTCGGGAATTTTTAGCAAATTTTGGTTTTTCGGCTATTTTCAAAATTTTTTGTATCTAACATATACCAACTGGTTGGTATTATAAATACTGCCCATAGAGGCGTATATTTCGGCTATTTTGGATTTTTGAATTTCCCAAAATTTTCACCAAAAATTGACGTTTTTCAAAAATTTTGACAGTTTTTTGGACATTTTCCAAATTTCTTGTATTGACTGCTACACGGTTCGTTTGTGTTTCGTATAGTCCTCGGCGAGCCGCGTTTTTTGACGTATCGCACGCCGCTGTACGACACATACAAACCGAAAAAATTGCCCCCCCACCCACCCTGGTCTCAATCGCCCCCCCACCCACCCTGGTCTCAATCGCTAAGGTGGATTACTAGAATTCACAAAAATTAAAATTCGCAATTTATTCCTAATTTCATATCTACGTTCAAAAGTGATGCTCTATTGACCAGATTAGATCTTATAAAATTTATTTACACTGCTCTTGTTATTTAATTCAAACCTCATACTCACTCTATATACATTACCTTTAAATCGTTGACCGACGGTGTTGCGCGCTGAGTCTGCTGCATACTGAAGACACTTCTGTCACGGAGCAAGCTCGTACCTCGAAGAAACCAGCATCGCGCCGTCGCTATACCTGAAACAGAAAATAACATTAGAAATTTTGACACAAAACATTGACTGAAATATAAAATATATTATAAGACGGTATTAGTGCTTGAAGCACGATAATTATATTTGTTCATATATTGTGACATTTTTTTGGATCTTTGTGGGCAATTTACACTCACGAAGACTTTTACGAACTGACGTGTTCCCCTAACAACACAACATGTTCGGATTTCGGACTCCTGCCAAGGAGAGGACAAGGCCAACCATCAGCACGGCCGAAAAGAGCAGTCCAGGAGATACACCGCGAAATAGCGTAGCGCAAGTACGACGCAGCATCGAGTCCCAAATCGAAAGAGACGACGAAATGAGAACTTATGCACCGACTAAAGCAAAACCCAAAGTAAAGCTGAACATCGCCCTCCCTGCATCAGATAGGACACCACCTGGAAAAACGACGAAATACGCAAATAGAACAGCCGAAGCGCACGCCTGTCTGATCAAAACCCGACTGCAAATCAACAATAGTCGTAACCTGAAAACAGAAATCAAGGTAGAAGTGATGGAGGCTGCGGAAAGACTCTACAGGCTAGTGAAGGAAGCGGAGGCAGGCAAAGCATATGACGGAAAGGATACAGTAAGAAAAGAAATAGAAGGAGCAGGAAATTCTAAACACCTGGAGGAAAGGACAAGGAAAACGGATGAGGAAAAGGAGTTCCTAGAAAAACTAGAGGAACATAGGAAGCTATTAGAGGAAAGCAAGGAGGAAATGAAGATTTTAAGTGAGGAAATACGGATACATAGGGAAGAGACGAAGACGAGAGAGGTGACCTACGCGAGTGTTGCAGCGACCCCCCCCAAGGCTTACCAAGGGGAGAGTACCAAAGCGCTCCACTCGGTAGTGATCACCTCTAAAGATGAGGAAGACAAAGGGGAAGAGGTATATGAAAAAATAAGAAAGGCCGTGAACGCTAAAGAAGAAGGACTAAAAATAGATAGGATACGGAAAGCTAAGGACAGGAAAATTATACTGGGATGCGAAACACAGGAGGAAATAGGAAGGATCAGAGAGAGAATTGAAAAGGCAGATACTTTGATTATAGAGGACATTAAAAATAAAGACCCGCTAATAATGATCAAGGACGTACTAAATTTTAACACAAACGAGGACATAGAAAAGGCTATAACAACACAAAATAAACACATTCTGGGCAGGGTTAACGAAGAAGAACGAAGATTTATGGTTAAATACAGAAAAAGAGCCAGAAACCCTATGACATCTCATATAGTCCTTCAAGTCTCTCCTAAACTATGGAAGCTTTTTATAGAAGCTGGAGCCTTGCACATCGACATGCAACGTGTAAAGGTCGTCGACCAGTCCCCCTTGATACAGTGTACGCGCTGTTTAGGGTACGGACATGGTCGGCGACACTGTCAAAACCAGCTGGACGTCTGCAGCCACTGTGGGGGACACCACAAAAAGGCCGAGTGTCCCGACTGGATAGCTGAGGCACCCCCCACATGCTGCAACTGTCAAAAAGTAAATGTGGAGAAATTCAACCACAATGCCTTCAGCGACGAATGTCCGGTGAGGAAGAGATGGGACGCCCTGGCGAGGGCGAAGGTGGCGTACTGCTGAAGTGGTCCCCAGGGTGTCACAACCTAGAAAATATTCTGCCGGGAACATTGGCGCTGAGGCTACGTGCTGGAGCATTAGATGTGCAATGGTACCTGACAAACAAGAAGTTTGCTTGCAGGTGATCAACGAGTTTATAGAACCAAAGCTCAATGACGCGGTCGGTGCGGTGGGGCTTCTCGACCTGATCGAAAATGTAATGTTGAACGACGACGTGGCTGGTTCCGAAAACATTAAAATCTTTTTGAAAATCAATAAAAATATATCGAAAAATTTAGAAACAAGAATCAACAACAAAATTAAAATCAGAACGCAAAATTGGCAATGTTTTATTGAAAAACATGACCAATTAAACATAGTTAAATACTTACCACATCACGATGACTGGAAATGCCCGCTGCGTCGAAGTTCAGCAGACCCAGGAAGAGAAGACACCACCGGATCGCCTCCACACGGAAGAACACCGTCGATGAACACCTGCAAGCAAAAAACAAGAGAAATAAAAAATCCAAATCCGAGATTATGGCCAACCGAAATAATGACGGTCATGATGATGGTCATCCAAAACTGCCATTAATTACAACCTGATGTTGAACAAGTTGACCATAATCTCGGATACTGGACTGAATAAAGGCAATATAAATACACAACAGTAAAATAGAAAAATTGAAGAGTGAGTTAAAATATATATATATATATATATATACGACCAAATAAGAAACGGATATAAAATTAATAAATAGAATAAGTAAAAGTTATTATAAACATAATATAATGTTATGTAAACATAGTAGCGAAACAAGAAAATAAGAAATGTAAAATGAACAGATTAAGAAAACACGTAATTATATATAAATGTATGAACGAATAGATATATGTAGTATATAGAAGGATGTTAACAATATAATAAGTAAAGAAAAATATTGATAAAATTTATACAACCTTAGATTCATTAAAATAATTTAGACTTAATTAAAATAGCCGTAAACATAAATTAAACATAAGTAGAAAATAGAAATCGTTAAAAAATGTCTCTGACCAATGCGTTGGGGGAACTAGAGTGAAGCTCTAAGAGCTTCACATATAAAAAAAAAAAAAAAAAAAAAAAAACCTAACCTAACCTAACCTAACCTAACCTAAAACTCTCGTTTGCCATACTTGTCGAACCTAACCGTTGTTGTTGTTGTTGTTGTTGTTGTTGTTGTTGTTGTTGTTGTTGTTGTTGTTGTTGTTGTTGTTGTTGTTGTTGTTGTTGTTGTTGTTGTTGTTGTTGTTGTTGTTGTTGTTGTTGTTGTTGTTGTTGTTGTTGTTGTTGTTGTTGTTGTTGTTGTTGTTGTTGTTGTTGTTGTTGTTGTTGTTGTTGTTGTTGTTGTTGTTGTTGTTGTTGTTGTTGTTGTTGTTGTTGTTGTTGTTGTTGTTGTTGTTGTTGTTGTTGTTGTTGTTGTTGTTGTTGTTGTTGTTGTTGTTGTTGTTGTTGTTGTTGTTGTTGTTGTTGTTGTTGTTGTTGTTGTTGTTGTTGTTGTTGTTGTTGTTGTTGTTGTTGTTGTTGTTGTTGTTGTTGTTGTTGTTGTTGTTGTTGTTGTTGTTGTTGTTGTTGTTGTTGTTGTTGTTGTTGTTGTTGTTGTTGTTGTTGTTGTTGTTGTTGTTGTTGTTGTTGTTGTTGTTGTTGTTGTTGTTGTTGTTGTTGTTGTTGTTGTTGTTGTTGTTGTTGTTGTTGTTGTTGTTGTTGTTGTTGTTGTTGTTGTTGTTGTTGTTGTTGTTGTTGTTGTTGTTGTTGTTGTTGTTGTTGTTGTTGTTGTTGTTGTTGTTGTTGTTGTTGTTGTTGTTGTTGTTGTTGTTGTTGTTGTTGTTGTTGTTGTTGTTGTTGTTGTTGTTGTTGTTGTTGTTGTTGTTGTTGTTGTTGTTGTTGTTGTTGTTGTTGTTGTTGTTGTTGTTGTTGTTGTTGTTGTTGTTGTTGTTGTTGTTGTTGTTGTTGTTGTTGTTGTTGTTGTTGTTGTTGTTGTTGTTGTTGTTGTTGTTGTTGTTGTTGTTGTTGTTGTTGTTGTTGTTGTTGTTGTTGTTGTTGTTGTTGTTGTTGTTGTTGTTGTTGTTGTTGTTGTTGTTGTTGTTGTTGTTGTTGTTGTTGTTGTTGTTGTTGTTGTTGTTGTTGTTGTTGTTGTTGTTGTTGTTGTTGTTGTTGTTGTTGTTGTTGTTGTTGTTGTTGTTGTTGTTGTTGTTGTTGTTGTTGTTGTTGTTGTTGTTGTTGTTGTTGTTGTTGTTGTTGTTGTTGTTGTTGTTGTTGTTGTTGTTGTTGTTGTTGTTGTTGTTGTTGTTGTTGTTGTTGTTGTTGTTGTTGTTGTTGTTGTTGTTGTTGTTGTTGTTGTTGTTGTTGTTGTTGTTGTTGTTGTTGTTGTTGTTGTTGTTGTTGTTGTTGTTGTTGTTGTTGTTGTTGTTGTTGTTGTTGTTGTTGTTGTTGTTGTTGTTGTTGTTGTTGTTGTTGTTGTTGTTGTTGTTGTTGTTGTTGTTGTTGTTGTTGTTGTTGTTGTTGTTGTTGTTGTTGTTGTTGTTGTTGTTGTTGTTGTTGTTGTTGTTGTTGTTGTTGTTGTTGTTGTTGTTGTTGTTGTTGTTGTTGTTGTTGTTGTTGTTGTTGTTGTTGTTGTTGTTGTTGTTGTTGTTGTTGTTGTTGTTGTTGTTGTTGTTGTTGTTGTTGTTGTTGTTGTTGTTGTTGTTGTTGTTGTTGTTGTTGTTGTTGTTGTTGTTGTTGTTGTTGTTGTTGTTGTTGTTGTTGTTGAGCATGGCAAATCCTTGTCAATTCACATTGTATCTACAGTACAAGTAGTAGGTCGTAGTCGTAGCCGGCAACCGTCAACGCGGCAACGCCCTTGAATCACGACAACGCGGCAACGATCATGAGTACTCAGCAACGATCGTGATTCGTGATTAGTGAGCAACGAATAGTTGCGGCGCGGCGTTGCGTAGCGTTGTCGAAAGCCATGCCTGTTAGTTCATGCACACACACATTAACGTTTAGCTTGACCCTTACCGTTTTATTTTTTTTATTTATTTATATTAAATTTGGTATGTGGGTACCTTTAACCCCAAGGACCGACATATGGTACTTAATTTTTTATGAAATAGGGGATGACAATTTGTATGGGAGTTCTGGTTCTGCTTAATGGATTTTAATCAACGTTGGTATGAGGATACTTTTTGTTTTTGTTTTTGTTTTTGTTTTTGTTTTTGTTTTTGTTTTTGTTTTTGTCTTTGTCTTTGTCTTTGTCTTTGTCTTTGTCTTTGTCTTTGTCTTTGTCTTTGTCTTTGTCTTTGTCTTTGTCTTTGTCTTTGTCTTTGTCTTTGTCTTTGTCTTTGTCTTTGTCTTTGTCTTTGTCTTTGTCTTTGTCTTTGTCTTTGTCTTTGTCTTTGTCTTTGTCTTTGTCTTTGTCTTTGTCTTTGTCTTTGTCTTTGTCTTTGTCTTTGTCTTTGTCTTTGTCTTTGTCTTTGTCTTTGTCTTTGTCTTTGTCTTTGTCTTTGTCTTTGTCTTTGTCTTTGTCTTTGTCTTTGTCTTTGTCTTTGTCTTTGTCTTTGTCTTTGTCTTTGTCTTTGTCTTTGTCTTTGTCTTTGTCTTTGTCTTTGTCTTTGTCTTTGTCTTTGTCTTTGTCTTTGTCTTTGTCTTTGTCTTTGTCTTTGTCTTTGTCTTTGTCTTTGTCTTTGTCTTTGTCTTTGTCTTTGTCTTTGTCTTTGTCTTTGTCTTTGTCTTTGTCTTTGTCTTTGTCTTTGTCTTTGTCTTTGTCTTTGTCTTTGTCTTTGTCTTTGTCTTTGTCTTTGTCTTTGTCTTTGTCTTTGTCTTTGTCTTTGTCTTTGTCTTTGTCTTTGTCTTTGTCTTTGTCTTTGTCTTTGTCTTTGTCTTTGTCTTTGTCTTTGTCTTTGTCTTTGTCTTTGTCTTTGTCTTTGTCTTTGTCTTTGTCTTTGTCTTTGTCTTTGTCTTTGTCTTTGTCTTTGTCTTTGTCTTTGTCTTTGTCTTTGTCTTTGTCTTTGTCTTTGTCTTTGTCTTTGTCTTTGTCTTTGTCTTTGTCTTTGTCTTTGTCTTTGTCTTTGTCTTTGTCTTTGTCTTTGTCTTTGTCTTTGTCTTTGTCTTTGTCTTTGTCTTTGTCTTTGTCTTTGTCTTTGTCTTTGTCTTTGTCTTTGTCTTTGTCTTTGTCTTTGTCTTTGTCTTTGTCTTTGTCTTTGTCTTTGTCTTTGTCTTTGTCTTTGTCTTTGTCTTTGTCTTTGTTTTTGTTTTTGTTTTTTTTACTTTTTCTTGAATTAGCGCAAAACTCATAAAGGGAACTCTAAACGTGTAATATTCATCTAGTTGCACCTAATTATACATGATTTTGAATAAAGCTTTAGTTCAATGTAATAATGCTAAAGTAATAGACTACACCTTTTTGGTATATGATAGATAAAAAAAGAAAAAAAAACGCATGAAATTTATTTTGCGTTTTCAATCAATACAGAGTTACGGATTATACTTCCAGACGATATACTTAAAACTGCGGTTGACTTGTGTCACTGGAGGTACAGAATTTAAACAACCGTTTCATTAATTTGTTTAATTATAATTATTACACAATGGTTGGAACGTATTGAACGAATTACAGGTAAGGCTGGCGCTGCTGGAAGACATGAGACAGGTGACAGGAGCAGGAGACACAAGGAGTTAGGAGCGGAGGTAGTGGCGCGGCGTATAAAGGCGCGTCAGATCACGCTCGCTCATCGTGGGCACGCGCGGCTTCAGCTCCGGGATGATGGCGCACCCCAGCACTGATAATCCTTTACTCGCCCTGCGAAAATCAATATACGTAGACATATTATTGGGTGTTCTAGTTCGCTAGTTCAACTCTGCCAACCCCTTCGGGGATACAGGCGTGAGCTTATGTTATGTTATTATGTATGAGCACATCATCTGCTGACTACATAATTTATTATTATTTGAAAACAATGTTACATATCGAATAGTTTGTATATAGTAATTTCAGAGAAGAATATTTTCTTGTTTTATTTTTTTTACTTTGCGATTTTTCAGTAGTCAGGTTTTCGACCATATTATTTTTATACTACACTACATACTTTGATCAAGTTGATAAACGAACGAATAAAAGTACCTTATGGGCGCGGGCTCGTCTTCTGGCAGCCAGCAATGCAGGGAGTATCCCCGACGCGTCTGAAACAACCGCCTTCTGGATATTAATAAGTTAGCCGAATCATCTCCTCTCGGTACCATAACACAAGTGATGTTATATAATAACATTGAATGGATACATACATAACACAACGTAACCCAAGTCACAACTCACAATAGCGGAGCGATTCTAACGTCACAAGTTACAACCAATGAAAACAATGCATTGGCGCTGACATTATGGCGGATACACATCGGCCGAACGATGGCGAAAAAATCTTAAATCTATGTCTGTTGCGTTCATACAAACAAATTTTCGCTGTTGTGTGAATGAAACAGGCATAGATACTTTCACCATCGTTCGGTCGGTGTTTACACGCCATTACACTAATTCATAATATAGCAATGACGTTGGAATCGCTTTGCTTACATAAAAATATTCCGCTTATACTCAAGACGTAAAAACAAAAGGAACGACTCAATAAAAGATTTTCCTTCACAATTATTTACAAAATCAAGTAACTAGTGGTTACTTAATTAAAAATACGACTATAATTATCTAACGTATACTGAACCTAGTAGATACACCGGGCGCTGGCATGAGGCCGGGGATAATGCCAGGTAGAAAGATAGTACTATGTAGGATTTTCTAGACCACTGTCTCACTTCCTTAAGGTGGATTTTCGTGCAGATATAAGTGTATTGTATTACTATAAGAGGGACCATTTACCTTCATGGAACTCTTAGTTTTAGTGCGTGCGGCCCTATACGTCTCCAAGTCCGGTAGTGGCTCTGTCGATCTCCTCGTACTCTTCGAAGCAAGAATTGAGGAGTCTGAAATGAATGTCAAATTGTATATTCGTTTCCTGAGGTTTGTATGGGAATGTATCGACCTAATGGGTAACGGGGATCATAAATGGACAGTAAAATGATATGACGCATGATATTACGGTGACATCTATGCCACACATTATCATCATCATCATCATCATCAGCCATAGGACGTCCACTGCTGAACATAGGCCTCCCCCGAAGATTTCCAGATCGACCTGTTGGAAGCGGCCTGCATCCAGCGACTTCCTGCGACCTTTATCAGGTCGTCGGTCCACCTTGTAGGTGGACGTCCTACGCTGCGCTTGCCGGTACGTGGTCTCCACTCGAGAACTTTTCTGCCCCATCGGCTATCAGTTCTACGAGCTATGTGCCCTGCCCACTGCCATTTCAACTTGCTAATCCTCTGGGCTATGTCGGTGACTTTCGCTAATCCTCTGGGCTATGTCGGTGACTTTCGGATGATGGTGAATACAGTACCGTCTTTATGATAAAGGCACACGGAGCCCGTGCCCAGGGCCCCAACCTTCCGGTGCACCCGAAAAGCCGATAAGTGCTTACATTTTCTTGCACGTTCGATTATTTTTACTCTCCAAGGGGCCTCCGAATTTTTGTGTGTCCAGGAGCCCACGCATGCCTTCAGACGGCCCTGTCTGAATGTGGTGATGTGTGGTAGTGGGTGAAGGAGGTGATAGAATATGTTGACGGGTTGTGGTAGTAATAGTCATATATATAAATAATAGATAAACACCTACCACGAGCCTCCTTTTTGACGGTGAGCGTGAGTTTGCCGTCTGGCGGCCGTGTGAGGTGCGCATGATGGGATGCGGGCGTGGGCGTCGGCGCGGCAGGCAGCGGCGGCGGCGCGGCGACGCGCTCCGACGGCGCGGAGCACGAGCAGTCCGCCCAGCCGCGGCACCGACACCCCTGACCATCGACACTCCATCAATCTTCGAGTTTATTACAGCTAGTGTAGTTATCATGGTGACGTTAACGACTAACCTGATGTCTGGAGGCGGGATGCGGTTGTGTTGCGGGGCCGGCGGCGGGGGGAACGCCCCGGTCCCGCCGCGGGAACCGCAGCCGCATCTCGACATCAGCCGGGAGTGCCGCACGGCACGAGCCCGCCACCGTCACCGACCACCCGCCTGCAACGCTTACCGCGTCACCGCAATACCCGCGGCTAATTATTATTATAATGATAAAATATTATAATTATTATTGACTGACAACCTAAATTATACTGAAAATCTCCATAGAATAAGGGCCTCACTACTTACACGAGAAAGCTATAAAATCATACCCGGTTGTTCGAGGTCGGCACGACGTCGGCGGCGTCTCGCATGTCCTGCCAACCAGCGCGGCGCCAGCGGACACAGTAAGCTGGTGGTGGACTCGCCGCTCGAACTGGTGCCCTCGTCCTCTGTAGGTGAAGCGACCAGACGGCCGGTGCCGTGATTCGACTCCTCTTCGCTCCTCTTACATTGGGATCTCCGCTCGTTGCGCCGGCTTTTGTGGCCCAAACCCACACCATTAAACGAACGAGTCGTCGCGATATTATCGCTCATCCTGCGTTCGCGGGATGCCGATTTGGACCGACTAATTTTCCGTTCGGATCTCACGTTGCCGCCGTGCTCGGCTGTCATTTCACTCTCCCCGGGGGTGGCGCCGTCGTGCTCGGCTCTCACCTGCCGGCCGGCGCGGCGTCCTGCTCGCTCCACTCTCTCCCGGAAACCTTCGGATAAATGAAACGAAATCTACCAAGTTCTGAATCGTTTATTTGCAATTTCGTTTTCGATACATTCATGAGACTGGCTAATGTAACAAGATAAATAACTATAAGTGCGCAGTCAGTGCGTGGTGCCGCTACTTGGGGGTAATGTGAACGCGGTCGTCTATTACAGTGATGATGAACACAGACCGGTGGGCCGGCGCTAGTCGCTACTCTACGGGCACGGAGGAAGCGGTGCGGTGCGGCAGCAGCGGCGGTGTGCACGTGAAGCCGGTACCTTCGTCGCGACGCGCCAGCGCGGGCCATACGCGCGGCCTGCGGCTCCGCTCGCGCGCGCCTCCCTCACCGCCCTTCACCCGCAACGGTCCACCCGCGCATGTCGACGCCGTTGTTAAACATTTCGCCACTTTTGAATCCACCTCGGCGAGCGGGGAGGTAGCGACGCTTCGAGTGGAAGGGACTACCGGCACCGGTTTGAGTGCCGGGGAGGACCTCCTACGAACTGCTTCATCCGTCGACGAATCTATGCTAAGGCTACTGCGTTCCTCTGGGATGATGTCGAACATTCGTCGAAAACGTAGCGAGTCTGAGCGCGGGCGCGACTCGTTGATCGGCGGCACGGAGGCTCGGCGTGCGGTTGTGAGAACTACTGATGCGTAGGTGCCGTCTCGTCGTTGAACTTCTGAATCAGTTGGAAGCATATTCGCGTTTGAATCGCGTATCTTCCTGTTGTTTTGCTCCAGGACCGGTGGTGAGACTCGTTCCTCGTTAAAAATATTTCGCGTGGCAGTTTTAATCTGTTTCGATGTTTTCTCATGCACCGGTACAGGTATTCTCGAGCGCCTCCCAGATCTTGTATGCAGACCGGGACTGTCGTCAGAGGGCGTCTCCGGAGTACTGTGAGTGCCGTTTACGTATTCAAGTATTTCGAGTATTTCGATACATTTGTTGCCGTCGTGTATCTCAGACTTCTGGTAGAGACGCCTTGGCTGACCGTCATCAAGCGGCAGTGTACAGTGGGGTACAAGTGACAATTTACCACGCACCTGGTTTACTTCGTGTAAGTCTCTCTCGAGGTCATCGGCGACGCGGGGCACATCTGGATCGCGTTTTACATCTTGCTCGTGTTTTTTATTCTCGGGCGAACCTGAATCTTTTTTTCTGTTCCTTTTTGTAAGATTTTCATCGCCCTTGGTGGGCAGAGGTCTGTCGGGCCTCCTCTTTATACGCGCCACTTTGTACTCGTCCTGCGCAATCCTGGTGATGACGTCATCGATGAGCGCGTTGATGATGGTCATACAATCCCGCTCGAGCAGGCGGCGTGCACGCTTGTCGTCATGCCGCTGTCGGTCTACGTCTCGCTTCATCTGCTTCGCCTTTGTCCGACGCGCGCACTCCATGCGCAGTTGCCGCCGGCGATGTCGTCGGTACAGCCTTTGCTTTATCTTCTCAGGCATGCGGTCGGCGACGTTCATATTTTCTTTGTCACATTCACAGTCATTATCCTTGATTCGTATGAAAAATGCTTCACCCTTTTCCTTAGGCGGCGCGCGATGTTCGCCGATAGCAGTCTCGGGCAACAAGTCCAGCACGTCGATGGTGGAGCGCACCAGCTCGGCTCTCTTGCAGTTGTTGCCGAACGTCCTGCGCAGCATCACAGAGCGTGGCGAGTTGGGATCATCCAAGCTGTCCACGAGGCTCGTGCAATCAGACCCACCTAATTCGGCGTCATCGGAAGACGACGTGTTGACTTCCATTGAATCAGTATGAGGGAATGCAGAAAATCTTGGAACTACCACTGTGCCGTCGGTATCTAGATAGTAATTGCCGGCACCCACTGCTCCCATAGAGAGCGCCGCGGTGGCATCGTCGGCGCGCTGTACGGTGAGGTGTTCGGCGCGGCTGTTACCTTGTCTGCAGTCGCTGCTTTTTGTATTGTTGTTTATGTACACGTCCACGTCAGATATTTCAATATGAGATATGGCTGGCATCGTGTTTTCGGAGCAGTTCACGTCAGTCTCGAGGCCGTGCATTTCGTCTTGAAAAAGTTTCTGTATCTGCTGCAAAACAGCCTTGTTAACGTTATCGTTCTGACTGCCGCCACCGCCGCCACCGCCACCACCGTCGAATTCAGTGATACGCATGCGGTCGGGCGGCGATCGAGGGGAGCGTGGGGAGCGTGGGGAACGCGGGGAGCGCGGGGAGTGCGGAGAACGCGGAGAATAAGGCGTGGACGGTGAGACAACGTTGTTGTTGCGCTGGTTGTGAAGCGGTTCGTCCCGGATGCTGAGCGTATCGAGGTGGTTGTTGCACAAGTCACGTTGCTGGCCACATCCACTTCCACCATCGCATAGCTCTTCATTACCGAATATGATTTGATTATTCGAGGTCGGGCTCAAGTGCACGATAGTGTTGACGCCGGTACTCTGCAACTTTACCTTGATCTCCTTTTCTACTACACTGATTTTCCTGTCACAGCCGACGGCCGCTGTCACGTACTCCAATCGATCGGTCAACGAGTTGAGACTTTGCACTAATACATTGGAGACATATTCGTCGATGTTCACATCGTCCATATTGGTCCCGAAGCACGGCGCAGGGGCCTGCACTGGTCGTCGTGGGCCCGACATCGACACAGGCGCAGGTGAAGCGGAGCTGTGGTCGAGTGCACCGCGAGAATCCAGTATCTCCGAAACGACGATCTCTAACATCTCGTAAGTAACAGGGTCATTTTTTGCATATTGGAGTTGTTCATTCTGGTTCACTGCCGTCACAGGATTAGTCGACGAGGAGGAGGTGAGCGTTTCGAGCCGCACCGATCCCGGCTCCTGTTCCATCTCAACTGTAACGCCGGCAGAGGAACTATCGCCCGTTGGAGTGGCGGCGCGCTCGTCGGAACGCCACGCGTCGGTGTCAGTGAACGCGTCGGTGATGGTGTCGATGCAGGAGGAGGCGGCGCGCGGGCGCGACTCGCCTGCGCGGCTCCGGGACCGCAACTCCGAGTGTGAGCCGTCGAGGGAGCGCGCGTGTCGCGGCGGCAGCTCACCGCGGCAGCAACAGCAGCAAGGAGGCGGCGCGCGGCCCCACATGCGGCGCAGCAGTGCAGACTTGCGCATTAGCTCGCGGTCCCGCGCGAACCGCGGCGCCGCGCACGGTGACCACGCTCCGCGCCCTGCCGGGGACAACGACGCGGCCGAGCCTCGCGACGGCGGGTCGCTCTCTTCGCACTCGGCGCGCTGCTGCGCCACGCGGTACCTGCAAGCCAAGTACCTCAGCATTAGGTATACAGACTACAGAAAATGAATAATTTATAATATGTTCTATGTTAGGCAACTATCCTGCCCAAACACCAACCATAGTGCTTACCACAGCCACGATCCGTAGCAATCAGAAAACAAAATACTGAACTAAGGAGGCATTAAACTCGACCAGAAGGATAGCATATCTTTATAAATGTAGAGACAATATCCATCGAATTTATTAGTACTAGTAAGCAATAGACAATTACTTCCTCATGATAGTCTCCGGCACGGAGTAGCGTCGCCGCAGCAGGCCCGGCGAGGCGTCGGGCCGCGGCGGCAGCTCCGCGAGCTGCACGCGCTGCAGCATGTGCGGGGGGCGGTGCGGGGGGCGGCGCGGGGGGCGGCTCAGCGATGCGCTGTAAGCGCCAAGACACAACTCATAATATTATGACAAAAAAATCTACGATTTTCATTACCTACATGTATGGAGAACACACGCCAATTTTTTCTCGAATATCACTCCACGGTGTAGGCTGTAGCGAATCATAGAACACACTTCCCTGCAACATGGTTGAGGAGGTCGATGGCTGGTACATGCGTCATACTCGTGAACGGGTGCTGCTTGTGGAAACTGGTCTGCCTGGACTGTTTTGTTTCCCTTGTGTCAATTCAACTTGCCTTGGCTACGGGGGTCGCTCAGTGTATCTTGTATGTTACTTTGTCCTATATTATTAGATGTCCTATACTATTGTTATCATGGTTTAGCTGCTCTAATTCAAGCTCTTTCTGTATCTGGTGCTATACTTTATTAGTAGCTGACTGTAAATTGGTGTTAAAAAGAGCAACGTCAGAGTTTCTTGCCCGTTCTTCTCTGGCGAAACAGCCTTCCGAACAGGCGGTAGAGTTAAAATTTAACGTAATCTAAATAATGTTTAGAATATTGTGTTTAGAATTTAGGAACTTTGTAGCCGGTGTAATTACTGAACTATATCAGCTTTAGAGCTAAATATCGGTTCCAATAGAGTGGTAAGTCCGGTCCGCCACAGACCAACTGGAACGTAGAAATCATTATGCTAAGTATAATAACTAATAATCATACAAAAACTGTGGACGTTCATGGACACTGCCCACTGGAGAGTGGAGAGTGGAGACTGGACAGTAACATGCAACGAGACGACGCGAGTCGCGACGGCTCTCTCCGCGGCCCGCGCGCTGCAGCCTGCAGCCTGCAGTCTGCACCGCACTCACAGTCACGCTGATAGTTCAGCGAGTTATGGGCTACGGTTACGGCGCGCGCCGCGGTACTTACATTTTCATATCATAACCACTTACGTTATAAAATTAACCAAGCATTCAGCGCGATTAACCATAGTAACTAAACGGAGTATGAATATCTCTCTCTCTCTCTCTCTTCAGTCGTACACTCTTGACAGAGTGGTCGTGGTTTAATGATGAGCGGTGTTGGGTTGTCGATTATTATTATTATTTTAAATCCTTTGAAACAGTAGCCTTCACGACGCGTCTCCACCGACTTCGATTGATAGCGTTGCGCGAGCATTCCACAATGGTACTTTGTGTAGCAGCTTTGATCGTATCTGTCCAGCGCGTTGGAGATCTGCCGCGAGATCGTTTCCCTTCCACACAACCCTGAACAATTAAACGCTCCATAGAGTCCTGGTTACGGATGATGTGACCAAAATATTTGAGGATTCGTATTTGCACAGTCGACGATAATCTTTCCTTGATTTTAAGTTCTTGAAGTATGGAGACGTTTGTACGATGCGCAGTCCAAGGTACTCGTAATAGTCGCCTCCAACACCACATCTCCAGCGCATCTATTTTTCGGCGGTCCTGTAATCTGAGAGTCCACGTTTCTGCTCCGTAAAGCAGAATTGGGAAAACAAGACTTCTCATGAGGCGGACTTTTGTGTTTTTGGTGATGTTGCGGTTCTTCCAGATTTTGCAAAGCTTGCCTACAGCAGATCTTGTAATTGCACATCTCCTTTTGATTTCGTCCTCACAACCACCTGTGTTAGTTATAGTGGAACCGAGGTATACATAACTCTGAACAACTTCGCAGTTGCCAAGAGTAAGAATTTCAGGTTTATTCAGATCAGCTCTGTCCACTATCATTATTTTGGTCTTGTCCTTGTTTATTGCGAGGCCGTAGGAGAGGCTTATTGTCTCTAGGCGTTTCAGTAGTTCTTCCATGTCTTCCTGGTTTTGAGTTAGAAGAGTTGTATCATCAGCGTACCGTAAGTTAGACACTGTTCGACCTCCGACCGAAATTCCCTTGTCCCATTGGTCCAGTACCAGTCTCATGATGTGCTCTGTGTAGGTGTTAAATAGCAATGGTGAAAGGATGCACCCCTGTCGAACTCCTGCCGTTGTGTAAAAGATGTTTGAGTCGACACCATCTATTCGAACTGTTGCTGTACCGTCCGCGTAGAGTCGACGAATTAAACGTACCAAATGTGCAGGAACACCCATTGAACTAAGAATGTCCCATAGCTTTTGCCATTTAATCGTGTCAAAGGCTTTGCGAAAATCGACGAAGCAGATGTAGAGTGGGATATTGAACTCTCTTACTTTTTCGATAATCTGTCGAAGTATTAATATTTGTTCCCTTGTTCCCCGACCCTTAACAAAACCAGCTTGTTCAGGAGATATTTCTCGCGACAGAAATGATTGCAGCCTTTTGTTTATTATGTGTAGAAGAACCTTACTTGCGTGTGAAATTAATGCGATGAGCCTGTAGTTACTACATTTCTTTGTCGATCCCTTTTTGTGTAATGGGATAAATACAGAGTGTGACCAGTCATGTGGCCACTGTTCCGTTTCCCAGATACGTTTGCAGATGATATGCAGCATATCTACTCCAGTTTCTCCCATTGCTTTAATCACTTCAATGGGTATGTCATCCGTCCCTACAGCTTTATTAGTTTTCAGGTGTTTGATTGCTTCACGAATTTCACTCTTCAGTATGCTAGGTTCTATAGGCGTTGTAATTTCAGATGCATTTGCAGCACTCAATGTTGGCAAGTTGTTGTCTGCCAAGAGTGATTTGCAGTAGTCCCTCCACACATTTACTATGCTTGCAATTTCAGTTACATTTTCACCATTTGATGTCTCTATGGCCCAGGTTCTTGGTTTGAATTGACGAGTAATCTGGCGAATCTTCTTGAAGAGGTCCCTTGTTTCACAACGACTTGCATTATTTTCAAGTTCAACACAGATATTTATGAGATTTGCGTTCCAGTCCCGCCGACATGAAGTATGAATATGCACGCGGATAAAGCCGCGTAGGACAATTAGTCGTCTTATTAAATTTTATTCTTCTTCTTTTACTGCCTCCGTGGCGTGGTGGTATCTCGGTACGGCTACGGTTCTGAGGTCTCGGGTTCGATCCCCGGGTCGGGCAAAGTGATATTGGATTTTTCCATATCAGCCCGGAGTCTGGAATTTGTGCCCGATATGGCGATAGGCTCGCCCCCTATCACATCTGGGACCGAACTAAGCTCGGCGAAATGTGGGTGTTCTAGTTCGCTAGTACGCCTCTGCCTACCCCTTCGGGGATACAGGCGTGAGCTTATGTATGTTCTTCTTTTAAAAATAATGGATTCCATGCATTTGCGATGATTTAGCCAATTCAAGTATAGCAATTATCAAGTTTTCACAATGATCATCAAACCTAGATATGGATGATCTCAAGGCTCTGCTGGAATTATGGCGGCAATTCCTTCCAGCACGATGCCCCCATGACACCCACCCTGTTAGACATCCCGTCAAAATCCACATTAAATTTTATTAATAATGCACCCAATTTGCGAAATGCGAGATTCGATTGCGTGCAGTAGGTACTGTGTGTAGGTACTGTGAAGAATATCCATCACTCAACAAAGTATTGATGTTCTTGTTCTTCTTCTTTTATAATAATGGCTTGCATAGTATTGATGTTATTTACAACTAATCATTGAGTACCTTCTACGGATAAAATCTACGCACGTGACAAGTATCAGGAAGCTATGCGCATGCGTGACGCGACATACATGATGCCATACCCGCCCCCCCAGTGGTAAAACAGTTTTCGCCGCGACAAAAAAAAAGGTGAGGGGTGATGGTGATGACTGATGGGAAAGGGCCGGCTGCGCGCTGTCACAACTCACATCACACCTGGTCACCTGACACCGGCAACCGACGCGACGGCCGACGACTGAGGCTGCTGCGATTGTACAATACAGGAACCGAACCCAATATCGCTCACAACTCATATTACCATTACACAAGCAGGTCACGGCACTCACGGCGCGGCGGCGCCGCGTAGGCCATATTGATGATATCGATTATAGATTATTTTTCATAATCGATCACTTGCTCAACACATAATCGATTAATAATCTAAGCGATGAATTGATTATTTCAGTTATATCTTTCTTTCTTTCTGTCTGGCGTTATTCCGACCTTCTGCCAGGGTCCACCTTCCTACTTAAACGTTTGCAGTTTCAGTTATAAGCAATAATAATAATACATTTAAAAAATCGGTCAAGTGCATGCATATTATCAGTGTTCCGATTGTTGCTGAAATATGATTTTATTGAACATACATAGAGGTACTTATGAGATATGACATACTTAGTTCAGCGAAATGTGGGTGTTCTGATTCGCTAGTGCGCGTCTGTCTGCCCCTTCGGGGATACAGGTGTGAGCTTATGTTATGAGAACATGGTCCATAAACTTATATTTACTACTAGCTTTTGCCCGCGGCTTCGCACGCGTATTTTGTTGGGCCAACGGTAAAGGTTTTGATTTATCGATCCGCCATGTCGTTTAAGTCTAAATATTCTACAACAGGGCGACCCAGATATCGATTTTGAAGTCAATTGGCCCAGAAACAAAAGAAAAACAAAATGGCGGCCACTTTTGACAATTCTGACACCGGTTCCGACGTTTGGAACTACGGGGTGACCCAGATATCGATTTTGAAGTCAATCGGCCCAAAAACAAAGAAAATTATAATGGCGGCCAATTTTGACAGTTTTTACATCGGTTCCGTCCTTTAGAACCACGGGGCGACCCAGATATCGATTTTGAAGTCACTTTAGAACCACGGGGCGACCCAGATATCGATTTTGAAGTCAATCAGCCCAGGAACAAAGAAAAACAACATGGCGGTCACTTTTGACAGTTTTGACATTGGTGGCGTCGTTTCGAACCACGGGGTGACCCAGATATCGATTTTGAAGGCAATCGGCCCAGAAACAAAGAAAAACAAAATGGCGGTCACTTTTTAGTTTTTGAACCCGGATCACTTAACGACTTTAAAATGGTTCATAATTCGTAAAATATTCAATATGACTCAGCAAAAAATCACTTTCAGGCTTTATAGAACTCCCAACAATTGCACACTTGATACAAAATTATCCATATCTTTTGATAGAGTTGACCGATTTCAATAAAACAAAGCCTAAATGTTCTTCCAAGATATGGTCTGCGATTTTATATCCAGTTCCGTAAAATTACTTTGGTGGTTTTCATTTGATACGCGGTCAAACATTTTTTTTTTTTATAGCAGAGACTGGCAGTCGAACAGGTGGGTCACCTGATGGTAAGTGATCTCCACCGCCCATAGACACCCAAGACACAATAAGAATCATGGGTGTGTTGCCAACCTAAAGAGGAAATGGAAGGGGAGGGAAAAGGGATTGGGAAAGACGGGGGGGAATGGGTCACCGGAAATCTCACTCACCGAACGAAACGCGACAGCAAGCTGCCACTTTACGTCGGTTTTCTGTGAGACAGTGGTATCTAACCGGTCGAGCCAGCCCATTCGTGCTGTAGACGTTACTGTCGACAGCGTGGCTCTACCACTCAAGACATACAGACAGACAGACAGACAGACAGACAAAAATTCTAAAAATGATAAAAATGTATTCTATTACTAATTCTAAACCCTCCCAATTAGTTTTTTTGGAAATCTATGTAATGTACAGACGCGCGATATTTACATTCTTATTATATGTATTGATGATGATGATTGATGATTTGTTTTACATAAGTAACTTCATCTATGTTGTATTCAATAGAATTTATACGAAATTTTGGTTTTAGAACCTACTTAATACTTTATATGCTACTACTGCGAATAAAAGTTTATCATATTTCTAAAATTAACCGTTTAGCTTGGGGGGGAAACTCGACTCCAACAAAAATTACCACTTTAAAACTTAATATTTAACAAACGGATTCTTTAACCAAAAATAGTTTCCTCAACCCCCAGTGGCGGATTTACTAAAAGGCTGAGTAGGCTGAAGCCTAGGGCGGCAGATTTTAAGGGGCGGCAAATTTGGTCACATTTTTTTGTTATGATTTACCTACAGACATAAAAAAAAAACATTATTATAAAAATAATATAATATTAACCCTGTAATTTTACTACCTATATGTTTTATAGTACTTGAACAACCGCGTCGAATGCCGTCAAACGTGTAAAAATCGGTAATTTTGTTTAAAATTTCTGCAATTTAAAATTTGAAAAAAAGTGTTTTATAAAAATATCTACCAGTGTATGGGTGTGTGGGTGTTTTGGGCTTCATGAGCTCAAAAACGTCTTAATAAACGAAATTTTAAATGCTTTTCGTTTGATATTAGCGGGACGTTTCAGTGGTGGCCTGTAAGGTGAACCGTTTTACTAACATGTTTTTAATTAAAAAAAAAATTAATACAGATATAATATTTTGGTTTAGATTAACCAAATATATTCGGATTACGTTTATCTGATAATATCAAAAAACCACCCTTTACAAAATATGTAGTTAATAGAAAATTTCCTTATTACAACAATGATATATTTCACTAATTAAATATTTTATTTAAACTATGTAGTTGTGATAATATCGAATGGTACGGACAGCCGGGACAAGTGTCGGAGGTTTGAGTCCAACCCCAAACAAAAAACAGCATACACCTCTTACTTTTCTATGTTAAGTGTGTTTTCATTGTGTTTTATTACTTGGTATAACGGTGAAGGAAAACATCATGAGGAAACCTGCATACCTCAGAATTTTGAAGGTGTCTGAAGTATACCAATCGTGGGTTGTGAAACAATCTAAGAACAATCAGAAAAGTTTAATAAGGATGATAGAGCACGAATCATAAAGTTGCAGTTTTATTTAAAGAAAAATATAATTAATATAATTGTGGATTATGGTATGGAATTTCAGATCTCAGTAGAGGCGGCAAAAATTAAATAGCCTACTGTCGGCAAATGTGTAAATTCGCCACTGTCAACCCCACAATATTTTTAAACGACACCACACACTATGGGATAGTCGATAAAAAAATCCATCCCCACTTTACGTGTAGAGGTGGTACAGTATTTATTTTTTATTTTATTTAACGTTATCCCAGTTATTACATAATGTGAAAGTTAAGACAGTGAGTACCTATGATACTCTGCGTGTGGGGCGCCCGGGCCGGGCTTACCGCGGGGGCCGACTCACGACTGCCGAACCGAGAGTACACACACGTGTGTGAATCTAACGCGTGTCACGATGGCTGTATCGGCATATAAACTAAATAATTAATGCCAATAAATACAATAATAATAACTACTTACAATAATAACTAACACCGTGTCAGGAGCGCCGAGCGAATCATGAAACATGACTCATGAGCCACATAACCACAGACTGCGATAAATGTTGTTGTGACGCCATTGTATAAGGACATTGGAGCAGGTGATTGGTGATGGTTTAGACTGCATTGTTTGTTTGTTTGTCGCGTGGCGGTCGCCACGACGACGACGGGTCACGCTGTTCGTCGGCGGCCGGCGCGGCGCGGTGCGGCGCGGTGCGGCGCTAAGAGCTAAGACTCGTGTAGGGAAGCATATAAACTTTGCTCGTATAACAACTTGTAATATTACGCAGAACAGCTTTATAATATGCTTTCTTTTAATTCTATTTCTATGCCTAGCTTGATGTCATATCACAGGATACCAAGTGAGCAGTGTAGTTAGAATTTCCTTTAAACTGGAACACCCATTTTTCACACTACTGCTTGATGATAAACAGACAAATGGGTGGTGCCATGAGCCATCCAGACGATCTCGGATGATCTACCAACTGCGCAAAGTACACAGTGCAGCTGCAGGGCTGCACCCCACGTGCGGACATTGCGTAAATATTTCCACTTGGATAAAATTATCTCTATTAAGTGAAGTGGCGTCGGGAAATAGAACCGGTGTGCGATATACGTACTCGTACTCGCGCAGACTGATTCAGGCCTATGTATGAGTACTGCGGAGTGCGGTGCAACGGGTGGTTACCTACCACGATACCCAGTGCATATCGCGGCGGTATGAACTATGAAGTTAGGAGAGGACAGACAGAGGTGAGACTCACCAGCGGTAGAAGAGCGAGGTCGGCTCGGCCCAGGCGTCGCGGATGGTGGCGAGCAGCCGCTGCAGTGCGGGCGACGGACGCCGCTCGTCACCTGCAACACAACACCAACAGTCAACAGTAACACTGAAGCATCATTTGACGAATTGTACGCATCCTACATGTCCTACACAAGGTGGTTACTTTCTATATTCCAAAGATAAGCCTAATATTTAATGACCTTGTCCATCCGGAGCCAATTGCTGTTAACGACCTGCGGAAAGCGGCGGGCGAAAACTGGATACAAAGAGCTAAAAACCGAGCTCAATGGCACACCATTACATAAGGTAGGCCATAAGGTATGATGATATATGGTATATATATGGGACATAAGGTAGGCCGTCCGGCAGTGGAATAGTGTAGGCTGATGATGAAGCTTAATATTAGACCTTCCGCTGTAATGTAACTTGTTCAGACGATGTAATAAACGTACGGCGCGGCGCTGCTAAACCCGGGTGACAAACCGTACGTACACAACCGTACAACCGTACAAACTATTAGGTATATAATATGATAAATATGTTCGGGAATCGCTTCACATGAAACGTGGCTTAAAACCCTTTTTATACATTTCCGCCGGTTGAGGGTACTCCTCACTTGCCCTTTTCTTTAAAGATCTGCGTATATGGTTTTAATTTCAACTCTATACCTCCACGCGTTCCCGAAATAGAAGGACTTGCCAAATGGACAACAAAATAATCCTATAAGGGTTCCCCAATTTCTATTCCTTTTGGGGTACAGAACCCGAAAAAAAATGAGCAGCACTAGGTGCGAGTTGCGACTTGCTATTGGGCACGATCGCGATCGCAGGACTCCTAATTCCTACGGTCTCTTCATGTAGGTGCCTACATACTGTAGGTGGCGCTTGATATCAGTATTTCAGACCATCAAATATTTTGAACGCTGCGGTGTAGTCGTGCTCTGCAGTACGGGCAGTGGCCTGCGCAGCTGCGGCAGAGTTCGCGTGAACACGGCGATCGCGACGTGTCACGTCACTCACGTCACCACGTGACACGTGCGGAACACGTGCAGTATGCGGGTATACGTCGAGCGTCTACACTGCGATGGACGGTACTGCTCGTCATCCGAGAACAGATGTGTCGTTATGTACCACCGCGGCAAGCGCCAAGCACCGAGCACCGGTTAAATGAAGCGATACAATGGTGAGATCCACGCATCGTCCCGTTACTCCGACACGCAATGCTCGGTGCTCTACATATGTAAGCGGACGCGTTATCGCCGCCAATTCGCGCTATTCAGTTTGCAGGCGTGGGAGAAATGTGTTTCGTTTAGTGTCGACCGTCGGCCGCTCGTCTGCAAGCGCAAGCAGAGCGCACGCGAGCCGCTCTAATTGTATCAAATAACGACTCGCATAATATTATACCTCTACATATAATAACACTCACCGGCATAGCATGTTATGCAAACAAGAAAACCTACCAAGTGCGTACATATCGATGACACTGCACACACATAGAAAAGAGTATTCATATTGCAAAGTGTTCGGCTTACTTTTTACTACCGGGTAAGGAACCAAAAAGCGGCATGGTCTAAGAGGCCGTGATATATCGACATTCACTCATCTTATAGCCAGATGAGACATATCATAATCACATTCATACATACATAAGCTCACGCCTGTATCCCCGAAGGGGTAGGCAGAGGCACACTAGCGAACTAGAATAACCACATTTCGCCGAGCTTAGTTCCGTCCCAGATATGATAGGGAGCGAGCTTATCGCCATATCGGGCACAAATTCCAGACTCCGGACTGACGGACCGGATCACTTTTGCCCGACCCGGGGATTGAACCCTGACCTCAGGACGGAGTTCGTACCGAATTTCAACTACGCCACCGAGACAGTCGTAGCTATTTTTTTTCATAATGGTTTTTTACAGGCACGCCTATACGATTTATTTAGTAATTCACTTATCTTTCTTTTTTTGTTGGTTATAAGATCGGTGTAGAGGTACTTACTGTTTATACCTGCTTGCCAAGTAGCCATGAAAATTAAGTATTAGGCAAGCCTACTAAGGCATATTCTTCATATTATTATAATTTAAATAATAAATCCTATATATAGAAATATAATATAATAATAAATAATATATGTTTGTGATTTTTAGAATGTATGACAATATATATCGCATTGGGTGTAAATCCTGTTATGAATATATTGATATAATTAAATAAATAAATAAAAAATAAATAAATAAAAATTTTTTTTTTCGTTTATCAAAAGAATGGAGGTTATGAATTTTTTTTTATTAAAAATAGCTATGAACACATTTCGATAGGCAAGCTATGCGTGTTTGTAAATAAATATTTGATAAAAAAATATGTCTCATCTGGTTACGAGATGAGTGGAGGTCGATGTACCACGGTCTCCCCTACCATCAAAGTATTGTGAGTTTGTGACATTTGTGAGCGAGAAGAGGCGTGGTACATCAGTTACTGTGGTTTTGGATGGTCAATGGTTTGTCGTTACTCGTTACTCGTTACTCGTTACTCGTTAGTCGTCACTGACAGTGTCACGTAAGTCACGTGACCCGTCGTCCTTGTCAAGTGGCGCGGGCGGCGCGGGCGGCGCGGCGCATTGTTCGCGGCGGGAATGGTACTGGTGCCACAGTGGAGCGGAGCCGGACTGGATGCGACCATGCGTCGACACCCGACACTCGACACCCGACACCGACACCTACTCACAGGCTCACAGCCTGCACCCGACGCGACGCGACGCGACGATCTACACTTTACAGTTGACAGTACACGTAGTCGTGCCGAGTTGTTATGTTTTGCACTGCATAAAATCTAACATATAAACAAAACTATCTACCCACCTAAATAACCTAAATGCCTAAATAACAAAACTTGAAATCCCTATCACAGCGTCTATGTTGTTGTTTTATGAGTTTTCTAAGCTGTTGAACTCCTTTTCCGTTTTCAGTTTTTACTCCTTCATCAGATTTTACCAAATTGAAGTCGGCGCACTATACTCGTTAGTGTCTGTGAACTGTGAGTGTGACTATAAAGTATAAAGATGGCTGATGCACATATCTCTGTATAATACTGAATGCATGACTCACTGATCTTGTGGCATGCGCGGCGGTTTGTATGTAAGCGAGGACAGCGAGACGATTATACTGCGCGTAGCGGCAGCGGGGAAAGAGGGGGCCAGCCAAACGCGGACGATTCAACTAACTTGATGAAGTGATCCGTGCGAGGGAAAATGTAAATATAACAACCACTTATTGTACACAGGAGACGGGGCGGGTGCGGACCGTGCGGGTAGTCGCGTCATCGGACATCGACCGCGCGGCCGCGGCGCGCAGTTTGTTTCTTGTAGAGTCGCGTCACGCGGTCACGCGTGCCCGCGGCTCAGCTCTGCTCGGCTCGTCGGCAGCTCGATGTGAGTTGCGACTCGCGACTTGCGACACTGTGTACAGTGTAAGTAGTCACAACTCACAACTCACAAGTGATAACCATTACACCATGACAGCCTCCGTGGCGCAGCGGGCGAGTAGCCGGCTGTGAAACGTGAGGTCGCGGGTTCGATTCCCGCACTGAGACAAATGTCTGTGTGGCCCATAGATATTTGTTTCGGGTCTGGGTGTTGTGAGACCGAAAGTCTCTCGTAGTTTCTGATACCCACGATACAGGTTACACCTAGTGTGGGGTCAGGACTATGTGTGTGACTGTTGGGTGTATTTATTATTATTATTATTTTTGTATTTAAACTTCTCCCATATTTTAGGGTAGTAGCTAAAGTTGCGGGTTTTTGGCCAAACAACTTTAGTGTAATACGTTCGTAGTGGATTTATTGAATGGATAGAAATTTCCTAACAATTCTGCAGGTGTTTAGAATAACGGCTTTCTGTAACAGTGTATATGTGCGTGGGTGAATATTTAGTGTTATGAGGCTTGTGTGAAGGGTTTTAGGGATGACGCCGGTGCTGGATATGATTATGGGAACAGTCTTGACTGTATGGACTCTCCATTGAGTTTTGAGTTCAATTGTCAAGTCTGCATATTTTGAAAGTTTGTTCGTGTGTGTGGCTGTGAGGTTGTGTGTATTGGGGATGGCGATGTCTATGAGGTAAACTGTTTTATTGTGTTTATCGTGGAGTGTAATATCAGGTCGATTGTGGTGTATAGTTTTGTCAGTTAGTATAGTTGTGTCCCAGTATAACTTGTAGTGAGGTGAGTCGAGAATGATTTGAGGTGTGTATTTATAGTAGGCTGTGGTTTCTGTGATTAGTTTGTATTTGTGTGCTAATGTCTGGTGTATGATTGCTGCTACTTGATCGTGTCTGTGTTTGTAGTCTGTTTGTGTGATTGATGAACATGCTCCAGTAATGTGCTGTATGGTTTCAGGGTGTTTGTGACAGTGACGGCAGTGGTCCCTATTTAAGTTGCTATCGCGGATTATGTACTTTCAATAATTTTTAGTGTCTATAACCTGATCTTGTATAGCCAGCATGAATCCTTCTGTTTCGGGAAACAATTCGCCTCTCTGTAGCCATGAGTTTGACGCTCGTTTGTCAACATTAGGGCCAGTCAGATCGAGACGGTGTCGCCCATGGAGGGATTTCATAGTCCAGCTTTCTATTTTTTGTTGATTTGTAACAATATTTATTTGTTTGCTGTGATCAGAGAGGGTTAGTGGCGTATATCTGTCTGCTTGAGATATGGCTTTGTGTAGTGTGGAGTGTAATGAGTGATTATGAAAGAATGTTCTGAGTGTTGCGACCTGTTTGTCATGTAAGTTGCTGATGTCGATGAGTCCTCTACCACCTTCGCATTTTGGTAAGGTCAGTCTTTGGATGCAGGCTCTTGGGTGGTGTTTTCTGTATTTATTATTAAATAATGTTGATCCGTAGCCGCCGTTATCAAAGAACCTGTCGTGTGCCGCACTGCCTGTCGTGTGCCAGCTGATGTCCGTAGGTTTCTGGTATGTAGAGCTGAGCAGTAGACGGCGAGACGACAACGCTGCACTGCTTGTTTACGAGTCACGATCAACCAACCAACGATTGTTTCGTTCATAGAGTTCCTCCTTTCAGCACTCGCAATAGTTGCAATGTTCCGATCTATTATGTGCTCTGCGTTCCCCACGTGCTCCTATGGAGTGTGTAGAGTCAT